>JZKD02S1672854.1:103091-116502 GCA_000966675.3 Picea glauca | reverse complement strand
CTTTCCATAAATAGAAGGTTCTCCAATACTTTATCATTTAAATATTCCTTCTTGATTTTGTCACCTTACTTTATCATTTCTTGATTTTGTCACTTCTCTTTATTGTTTAAATAATTCACCTTGACTTTGTCACTTTACTTTATCATTTAAATAATGATTTCTTCTTTTAGGTCACTTTGAATTCTTTGACCTTGGGGACTTCAAGCCTTCATGTGGGGGTCCTTCATCTTTGTAAGGCCATAAATCTCAAACCATGAGGAATTATGTGACATTCCACATACCACCAGAAGTGGAATGACAAGCACTATCCATCTAGGATAGTTTCACCAACAATTTTCTTGATCTTCATCTCATTATTCCACATACAAGCATGGGTCCTCCAACCATTCTTCTTGGATAACTCAATCCGGGAAGAGTCTTCCCGTGAGGTCTTTCACCATAAGTGGACCACTTTGGAGTTCATCCATTTGTGCACATTATCAATCATGATAAGACAATAATGAGTCATATATACAGTTTTCCAACAATACATCATATACCAATGAAACCACAACGATCCATCTTCATAATGTATCAATGAAAACTCATTGATCCATCTTCATCATATGAATGACAACTCATTGATCCATCTTCATCTATGCATTCTCATCAAGGAAAATACATATTATATTACATCAATCATTAATAAATCAATCCTTTGACATCAATCAATCACTTGACATCAATCAATGGCATCAATCAATCAAACCATTGGCATCAATGATAACATGATCCAACATAAGTTACCCTCCTCTCCATAATTTTGATGATTCTCTACTTTATGATTTGGGAAATGAGGAGGAGATATATGAGCACTTGAATCCTTCATGTTATGATACAGATAGTGACATAGTTGATATTGATGAGTTCATACATGTTGGAAGACGTAAGTGGGATGTAGTTGGTTATGATATGGACCCCATTTACAATATTGAGAATTGTTTCCAACTGTTTCCTTTACAATTATCACAACAGGTTACTCTTGATTTTCACCAGTGGAAACAAGGAAATGATATGATTACCGATACTTTCCAAACGCCCAAGGTTGAACTAGTCTCTGTTGATTAAGGTTGGTTATCATTGATGTCAACCCTTGAATAAATCCCCGTAGAACAAAGGTTTGGGTAGTGGACGCAAGACTGTTTGATGTAAATATGACTCATTAGTGTTTTGTCATGGTTGATAAGAAGTTAATATGGATGAACTCCAAAGTGGTCCCCTTATGGTGAAACCCCTCATGAGAAGATGCTTTGTAAAGTGAGAGAATCCATGCTTAATTGTGGAATAATGAGATGAAGTATAGTGAATTTGTCAGTGAAACTATCCTAGATGGATAGTGCTTGTCATGCCATTTCTGGTGGTATGTGGAACGTCACATAAATCCTCACGGTTAGAGAGTTATGACCATATGAAGTTGGAGAACCCCTCATGAGTCTTATAGAAGCCCCCAACTTTGAAAAAGAATTTATTTTAAATGAAGAAGCCCTAAAATAAGGAAAGTGGAATGCTACATGAAGATATAAATAAGAGGCAAAGCTCACTCATTAAGAACACACTTGTACATATTGTATATCTATTTTATTGTCTAAAGCTTCTTGAAAATACTTGTGGATACATCTAAAGTGGCGAACGTCTGAAGTAGCACGAAGGGTTGACAACAAAATTCTCAGATTTACAGAAAACCTTATTTTCTGAGGCGTACGTAGGTTGTCTGTGTATAGGGTGCGTATAGTACACGGGTTGTCTGTGTATAGGGTGCGTATAGTACACGGGTTGTCTGTGTATAGGGAGCGTACGTACATGGGATGGTTGTGTATAGGGTGAGTACATGTTGAAATGATATGGAAACTTGTGAAGATGAAGATTTAGTGATTCTATATTCTGAGATCAAGCTCCCAAGAAGATCTAAAGTTCTCAGATACATCAGATCCATCCATTGGTTCAAAAGGTATGTCTTATTTATATGAATAGTTGGATTTTGATGTATGCATGAGGAATGGCAATGGATATTTGAGAATTCTCCCTAGAGAGACTAGTGGCTTCATGGGATCTTCTGCATAAGTCAGATCTACAGAAATACAGTGCTGGTATATTCATCATTGATACTTATTGTGAGGCACATATTGTATTTCTTGGCATATGGCTAAGGGTTTTTATGGTACATGGTTGAGAGCTTGTATTTTTGTAGTAGTTGATGTATTAAGAGATTGAATAACAGAAAGGGGTTGATGACCAAGATCATGTGAGGGATATTATACTTGTTCATGATTACACATACCTATATGACACATGAATAGAGAGAGACATACTTTCCTTGAGTAAAGGTTATATATGAGGATGTATGCACAGGGTAAAGTTATAGTCCAGATTGAGTGACAGGTTACATATATATGTGAAAGAAAGTATAGAGGATTAGAAGTTTTCAAGAAAAAGGAAACCCTAGTTTTCAGAAGGCATACACATGTTGCATAACATTTTGGTAGAATACATACACGTGCTTCATAACATATAGGGTGCGTACATACGCGGGTTGTAGCACTATAGGTCGCGTATCTGTTGTATTTTTGTAGATACATGTTTAGTTCAGGTACAGTTTGATTATAGGGGAGTTGTACAGATTGGATACAGGTCAGTGGTACAGGTTGATACAATTGTACAACAGTATATCTCACAATGACAGGTTGAAATTGGTTCCATCATTCTACTTATAGTTTAGGGTGGTTGGATAGGGCAAGGACAGGTGGTTGTAGCCACCTTCCAGTTGTAACCAGAGAACACATGGGGTTGTAGCCTCCTTCTGGTTGTAGCTAGAGAATTGGGGAGTTGGAGTTTCCCTCAAGTTGTAGCCTGAGAAACTAGGGGGTTGGAGCCTCCTTCCAGTTGCAGCTGGAAAACAAAGGAATTTGGTGCTTCCAATGAATGTAATTCTTCAAGAAATATAAGAAAAATCATTCTGAGGTTTTCTCCCGATTTGGGTTTCCACGTAAAACACTAATGTATTGTGTATGTGTGTGATTGTTCATTTCTTATTGCTCATTATTGGATAACAATTCTACATTGATATAACCCTTGGATTATTTGAAGAAAAATGATTATAATTATGCTATTACTGATTCACCCCCCCTCTCAGTAATCCAACAATTGGTATCAAAGAAGGTTCCTTGCGAAATTAGTTTAACCACTGAAAGGTAGATCATGGAGAATATTGACTTGTATAAAAATGGAATACCATAGTTTGATGGACAAAAGTATGCTTTTTGGATCATAAGGATGAAGACATATATATAGGCTCGGGGATTTCAAGTTTGACAATCAATTGTAGATTGATACACAGCACCAATAGTTCCACCAACAAATGAAAAAGCATTAAAACTCGGTGAGAATAATTCCAAGGCCACAAATGCACTTTTGAATGGTCTCAGTAATACAATATTCACCAAAGTTGCACATTGTAAATCCGCTAAAGAGATTTAGGACAAGATTTGAAATATTTATGAAGGAAATACAAAATTCAAAGCAGCAAAGCTTCAAACTTACAGAGGTCAGTTCAAAACACTAGAAATGAAGGAAGATGAAGATATTGCAGCCTACTTCTTAGAAGTCAATGAAACAGTGAATGCAATCATAGGATTGGGAGAAGAAATCAAAGAATTTGTAATTGTTCAAAAAGTACTAAGATCTCTTCCTATGAGATTCAACCCTAATATATCAACACTAGAAGAAAGATCGGATCTAGACTCAATAAGCATGGACAAATTACATGGAATATTCAAATCATATGAAATGAGAACTGAACAGAAAAATCTAGATGTAAAAGAAGCAGCCTTCAAAGCATCCAAAAGATCAAAGCAAAAGGAAAAGGAAAAAGAACAATATAACATCAGCAGTGACGTCTCAGAAGATGATGAAGAAGTGGCCAACTTTGTCAAAAGACTAAACAAGGGAACCAACGGTAGGTATAGAGGTAAGCTTCCTTTAATTTTTTTTAATTGTGATGGTATTGGTCATTTTTCTAACAAATGTCCTCATAAGAAAAAGAGAAATAATGAAGGTTACTCAAAAGGCAAACAAACATATAAAAGCAAAGGAACTACAAAGAAAGTTTTCAAGAAAATATTATGCACCAAAGAAGACATCTCATCATCGGATGAAGATGATGTCAATGACAGTGAGACATGAAGAGTTCTATTCATGGCAGTAGAAGACTCTAATAAAGAAGTCTCTGAAGAAGAATATGAAGAATCCAAAGAAGAATATGAAGAAGTCGAAGAAGAAATTGAAGAGGTAGAAGTTGACTTTTGAGAAGAATTATTGTGTGCCATAGAAGTTATTAGAAGAGAAAACAAGAAAAACAAGAAACTACAAGTAGAACTAGACAAGAAAGAATACACTCAAGGACTAGAACAAATGATCACAAAATTGAAAGTTCAAATAGAAGAAGATAAAATAATTGAAGAAGCACTTAAAGAACAACTAGAAGAAAATGACATGATCATTGGAAACTTTGAAGCAGAGATTGTCACACTAAGAAACGATATTCAAAATAAAAATATGCAGAATAGCTCAAAATTTTTGGATGACATTATCAACAGTCAAAAATCTCATTTTGACAAGACCAGACTTGGATACAATCAGACAGAAAAGGGATCAATCTCCAAAACAATAGAGTAAGAAACATATCCAAAAATCTGTGTAGAAACAATCAAAGGGGATAAGAAGATATACAAGGAAGATTACAGGGACACTTCTCTACTGAGAAGATTGAGATTTCAAAATAAAAAATAGGCAGGTCGGCCTCAAGAAGAAGGATTCATAAGAGAACCTCCTTTATGTTATGCATGTAATAATTTTGGACATAAAGTTGTGAATTGTAGAGCTAACAACAGTAACAACAAAAACTTTGAGAGTTATACACAAAGGGGTTATTCAAGAAGGCCTAGTGAAACACAAAGAAGAAGTTACAATAGGTTTGAATCTTTGAGCAATGAAGTGGAATGTTACAAATGTAACAGTTTTGGACATGTGGCCAAAGAGTGCAGAATGACAATCCCTCCTAAAGAACCTCAACAAAATAACAATGGTCACAAACAGGAACCATAGAAAAGGACATGGATAAGAAAGCAAGATCAGTATAGCAATGAAGAATGCACACTCGTTCTACAAGCTAAGAAGAAGAAACATGGTTGGTATGTTGATAGTGGGTGTTCAAAACACATGACAGGTGATAGAGACAAGTGTCTTACATTATGAAAGGAAAGAGATGGATCAGTCTCCTTCGGAAATGATGATTCGGCCAAAATCATTGGAAAAGGCACAGTCTAAATTGGGAACAAGAATGAAAAGGAGAAAAATGTTCTACTAGTAGAAGATATGAAACATAATCTTCTAAGTGTGAGTCAAATGTATGACGAAGGTCATAAAGTGACTTTCGATTCACAAAAGTGTGAGATAAGAAAAGAAGGTTCAAGGAGATTGATTGCTATAGCTGCAAGAACTTCAAGCAACATATATGTGTTAAGTGAAATTGGAAATGAAAAGTGTTGTCTAGGAAAGGAAGATGAAAGTTGGCTATGGCACAGAATAATGGGTCACATGCATTTTGATAACCTTGTTAGAGTCAGCAAAAGGGAAGTAGTCAGAGAAATTCCCCAGATCACGAAACCAACCAACACTTTATGTAAGCATTGTCAACAAGGAAAACAAACAAAGACCAGGTTAAAATCAAAGGAATATTCAATGACAAGACCACTGGAAATTGTGCATACTGATCTAGTTCGACCAACTACACCAAAGGGATTGAAAGGTGAGAGATAATTTATGTTATTAGTTGATGATTACACAATAATGACTGCAGTTTGTTTTCTCAAGAATAAGTAATAAACTTTTGAAAACTTCAAAAACTACAAGGAAATGGTTGAAAATGAAATGGAATCAAGAATCAAATGTTTGAGATCTGATAATGGAGGAGAGTTCACCTCAAAGGAATTTATAGACTATTACAACAATCATGGAATAAAAAGGCAATTCTTCGTTGCTAGGACACCTCAACAGAATGGAGTTGTTGAAAGAAAGAACAGGACAGTACAGGAAATGGCTCGAACAATGCTAAAGGATTCAAAATTGACAGATATTTTTTGGACACAGGTAGTGCATACAACAGTTCACATTCAAAACATAGTAATGCTCAGAAACAAGACTGAAAAAACTCCTTACGAACTATGGAAAGGAATACTAGCAAATGTAAAGCACTTCGGAGTTTTTGGAAACAAATGCTATATCAAAAGAGAATACGGAGGAATAGGAAAGTTTGACTCTTGCGTCGACAAAGGAGTACTTGTTGGTTACTCAAGTACAAGGAAAGCACACAAAAGTTACAATATAATATTGAACAAATTTGTGGAAAGCATCAACGTAACAATTGATGAAACAGGCGGAACAAAATCAAAGGAAGAAAATGAATCAATGAAGCAACCCTTAGAAGAAGAAGCAAAATATGAAAAGGAAATAGAAGAGGAAAATGAAGAGAATCTGACAGAAGAAAAAGATAAAATTCATCAAGTGTCTCCAAAGACACCCAGTAAACGAGTACAGAAGAGTCATCCTTCAGATCATATTATTGAAAACAAAGATGCAGGAGTTGAGACTAGAAGAAGAATACGTTCACCGCCAATCAATCGACCTCTCACCACTAAAGCATCTTTGGTCGATCCTTCCATGTTATTCCTTCTCGTTTCTTCTAACATTAGAGATGCAAACACGTCTTCTAGCACTAATGTGATTGCATTACTTCCTATAGCCATGACTAAGATATCTGAGGTGTCTAGCAAAGAACATAATAGGTTGATACATTTTTCCTCCTCAATGATTTTAATATCCACAGAAGATAACTAGATTATAATGGTATTAAATGCATTTAAATGCTCAGTCACCGAACTTTCATCACTCATTCTCAAAAGATACGATTTATTTTTGAGAAACAACTTGTTTACAAGGGATTTTGACTAGTACAAGCTTCCCAACTTGTCCCACAATTTCTTGGCTGAATATTCACCTGAGACATTCATTAGCATCGAATCTAAAAGACAAATTTGAATTGTACTCCTTTCTCTTCTCTCGATTTTCTCCCATTATTCCATCGACATACCTGTCAGCATGGTACCTGGACATATTGTTTTCCATTGTTCTCGATCTACAAGGAGATATTCGATTTTAAGCTTCCAAAGATCAAAATTCTGGCCATTGAATTTTTTGATCTCTTTTCTTGAACTGCTTGCCATTCTTTAACACAATATTTAGCACAATCTTTAAATATTTATAACTTATGACTCTTACTGTACCTAGGATATAACTTAGATCCCAGACTGTTAAGCCAAGCTTTGATACCACATGTTAGGAAATGAGACACATTTCCAGGCTAAACCTAATAGAAGAGAAGAAGAAATATTTAGTCAAGAAAGTAAATGACATAGCAAGCACATAGTACACAAGCATTTTACCCTAGAAACCCAAATCGAGAAAACCAACATTCCTTAAGCGTTCTACTCCTTGTTGTTAGAATAAAAGGTTACATTTCTAACCTTGGTCCACACTGTTGGGGCTTAGAAATGTCTTATTCTCATCCACCTTTCCCTTCATTATTCTTCACATTTCATCACCCCTTTAACCTTTCATGACATCATTTCCATAAATGTACTTGGGTTTCACCTTATTGTTCTCCACTTTATTCATTTTAGTATTAAAAGGGAATTTGTGATTAAATGTTAGAAAATCGACATGTTTTCATATATATCTCAAAAATGTGTGAGCTTTGTAATGTGTACGAATATGAGAAGGATTAATTCAAAAGGACTTCTCGAATACCTCATCCACTATTTCAAGATTTGAGGAGATAATTCAAGCCCATTCCAAGGAGAAGATCATGGATATTTGGTTGGAATATCTTATCCAAGATATATGAGAGATATCTGTGAGGATTTGAAGGGATTATATTTTGTAATAATGGGAAATAGGTTGAGAGAATAGTGGATCTGTAATAATGAGATGGTTATCTTATCTTCAAGGCCCTCATGTATAAAAGAGAGTTCTCTCTCTTCATGAGGATTCAAGTAATGTAGTAATCAAGCAATTAGAATATGGAATTAGAGTAGTCATTAATGGTAGTCATTAGGATTCAAAAGAGAATGGGATTCTTATCTTTGATTCATTGTTTTGGTTTTCATGTTTTCATTATTCTTTTATGAAGATTGATTTGATTATTGTAATGTAAGATTGCTTCATTGGTGAGAGATCTCATATGTTGTTGTGCCATTCAAATCTTCACATGTTGTATTTTCTTTTCCTTCATGTAGTTCTCCATTCCTAGATTAATTTCCTTCACGCCATTTCTGATTCCTAGATTAATTTCATTTACGCAATTCAATTTCAATCGTGTTTTAGATTAATGATTCTATTTTAGTAGTGTGTTAGATTAATGATTCAATTTCAGTCGTAGCTTGAACATTAGATTATATTAGTTCCGATTCAATCTTGCATATACTTTGCATGTGCTTCGTCAGTTTACGAACCCCGGGTTGAAAAATTAAATAGTTGGGAAAATACTACAATGCAATTAATTCAACATTAGTTCGGCCCAATGTAACGACCATTGTCCCCTTGTTCTGATTGTTGTTCCTTTTGCAAGTCATGTTGTTCATTTGAATAGAACAAATGTCATTCCCTTTATGATTGTTGGTCCTTTACAGGTGTTGAATCTCTAGATGCTGGGTATTGAAAATGGAAGGTAAGAACCTACGTAGGCAACAAGTAAAATGCTTGTGCCAACACCTGCCTTTGGATGATGCATAGAGGTTGTTTTTAGGACATCTTTAGAGCCCAACATTTTGGCGTCATTACCAGGGAAGCACAATGGATTGAGGTATTAGTTTCTTTTTAATTTTAATTCATGCAAGTGTGATTTAGACGTGTTGTTAAGGGGGCATAGAATCTTGTGAGAGGAGACTCCTCATGTTCTCCCTACCAACTAGGTAGAAGTAATTTCAATTTCTGCAAATTTCAATTCATGCAAGAGTAGTTTCAATTTCTACAAGCATGATCTACATGTGTTGATTCTAAGGGTCATAGAGTTTCTTCAGTGTAGATTCCTCACTGTCCCTACCAACTATCAAGAATTTTTTAATTTCCACAGCTGTGAAGAGTAACTTCTTTCTGTTTCAGTAAGAGTGCTTTTATTTAAAGTTTTTTTCAGTTATATTTCAGTTTTGGGTGCTGTATGAATCCTTTTTTTTTAACATGATTTAACAATGAATTTAAGCTTGGAAGAACTCACTTAGATACTAGAAAAAGTCGGGGTCTCCTCTTCTTTGGAAGAAGAGATCTTGACAGTTGTCAAAAGCTTATTCACTCCTCCTTAGGTGAACGAAGAATCAACATACGAAGAACCTTGAATATTTAATGAATAACCATTAGGCACGCAAAAGGTTGAGGAGGACAGTGAGGATTTGTAGCATGATCTGAGTAAGACAAAATATGCCTACGAAAGCCTGATCAAACATTGGTTTCAGGTAAGTACTAGGTTAGATTCATTTAGTTTTTCTTTTTCTTTTTTTAATTTACAGTTTCAACCGCTAATTTCACACATTCATACATATTCCCGACTTTCAATTGCTAAATTGAAAGATAACGTTTTTTTATTACTATTGTGTGCATGGCTACATTGGTTGTTTGATTATACGTAACTACTCTCTCATTTCTAATTAGCATAGAGTAGGTAGGGTTTTATTTTCAAGTTTTTTTATTTTTGCTAGAATAAGTATGCTCTCCTCCGCACTTTGTGCGACCATGAGGATCAGAAAGTAGCATGATTGATTGATTGATTTTAGGAATATCAATTGATTGACGAAAAGAAAAATTTTCCTAATCTATTTTTTTTTCGTCTTCCATTTGCTCTTAAATTTTTAATACGCTTGCGAAATAAATTTTTATTTTTTTTGAAAACATAATACAAGAAATAAATGAAAAGTTGTGCATCCTCCATATGCAAATCAAAACAATAGAATAGTAAGTACATTAATAATAATAATAATAATAATAATAATGGATAAAGTTTGCAATTGAAACTCCAAGACCGCACTCTTCTTGTGTTTTTTTACCTCGCCATGTTTTTGCTCTAGACCCTTATCCTGTAGATACCTAGAAATAACCCTACAAACAAAACAATATATAATAAATTCTAAATACAGAGAACAAATCGAGGTCTAAGGTTCCATTTTTCTGACCATCATGTCCTCATTAGGAATCAAAGATGAAGGTAGACAAACAATAACTCGGTTTCAGCTAGCCTTCACTAGCACGGGACTCTAATATATCTTATCAGAATGAAATTTTTTATATGTGCATGAACATCTTCTTCCATATTACTCGTGCGCTATAATTAAAATGAAGAGAACAATTTTGAAGGAGATATGCAGCATTCACCCCGCCAAATGAATCCACACTTGGAATTGGAGTTGTTGCTTAAACTCAATTGAATTCAATTGCATGTGATTGGTATTCAGATCGAATGGCAAATTTGGACGAGATGAAGGTGTACGTTCCAACAGCCTTGCTGGAATAACTGATTAAAGGAATGCACAGGTAAGTACATGAAGAGAGGGATCGATGAGGTAAGAAGATCCATTTTTTTTCATATCCTAGATTCTCAAAATAGGTTTTAGATGGTTTATCTCCTCGTTCAACCGCATTCAGAGATTTTTTTGTTGTAGGTTGTAAGACTATATCTAGTTTGGTTGATTTGCAACAATCTTGTTTGATTGTATTTAACGATGCACCGATTTTATTGTGGTTAATACGATTCACATCAATCTTCTTGCCAATCCATTTCTTCCATATTCAATCAGATGTAAGGAGATAAAACTATAAATTCAACCGTCCAATTTATATCTGAAGTAGCCTGCATCTATAGTTCCAAGACAACACATCTGTATAGTTGGTTGCGTGATATTGGAAATTATCTGTCAGTTTTTTTGATGAAAATCGATGATGATTTTCATTGACGATGGCATCTGTAGACTATCAGCCTTCATGCTATAGCTAAAATCAGGTTGTTGCACTCCCCAAAAATCGAAAATGATATGCATATATGTCTGCAGGAATGGGTTATGAGTTTGTCACGTATAGTTTGCTAGCTACGTCGAACATAATAATACAAATATTCAACTTTTACAGGCATTGAAATATTCTGGGGCTTGACACATATTTGAAACTGTTGAATGGGTTAAAAGCAATAGTAGTAATTTCAAGAATAAAGTTTATGGTCCATTTCTTGTTGAGGTCAATGTTTCTAACAAAGGTCATGCAGCTTACCTGGAAGGCCATGTCCAAATTATATTTGGAGGTCGTTTATCACTCAGGATTCATTTGATCGAGACTTGCTTGTTAAAAACATGAAACAATTTGATATTCTTGTTCTAAATTATACTGGAAATAGATAAATATGAAGAGCACCTACACCAGTATCAGATGAGATGCGAAGTCTGGGGATCGCATCAAGTCTTGATGAAGTATTTGAAGCACCATCTGAGGTGCAGGAAGTGTTGATCAATCAACTTGCACTAGACCATTCGTTCATTGGCTCAGAGGTAATGAATCGTAGAGTAGATGAGGCAAACAAGTTAGGACTGATGGATCTATGGACTCTTGAAAATCGTTACCATTGGTCTATTTCTCGGTATGGAGGTCATGTGTTAGCAAGTGTAAATCCAGTACAGGGGTCACGACTTTTTGCTTCTAATGTGGATGTGAGGGAAGTCAATGAACTGAATCACAGGAGGAGTGAGGCTGAAGAGCATATTGCAAAACTTGATGAGGAACTTAAGAGAATATCAAGTGAACAAAGGAATTTGGAGGATGAAGAGACAAACCTACACAGAAGTGAGAGGAAATTTGTTCGTGGCCCCAGAAGAGGAGTGTAAGAAGAAGGTGACATGGAATGAATATTGTAACCCTAATTATTCTTGTCCCAATGGATGGTTGTGGGAGTCAGTCGAGGATAAGTTTGGGAATGGAGCATACTTCGTTCCATCTAGGACAGGAAATTCTCTTCCAACGTAGAGATCACTAAGGATGCAGAAGCCTATATTTTCTACGCTCCTCTACACGTCCGTCAAAACAATTGGAAAGCATTCCCTCTACGATCACATATGTGGCCATTTACATATTGTGCCTTTAAATATTCCAGTGTCAATTTTCCACCTAGTATTTATGGTTTTCTCTCTTCCTTTCTGGTATGGCAACAATGATCATGATGAGAACTTTGTATAGGGCAGTTTTTTTTTTACACTTGTCACGATGATATTTTCTACGATTGGTTTTCTTTCTCCTTCCAACCATGGTGGATTGATGACAACCATGGTTCTATTATGGGTGTTCATGGTTTTGTTAGTTGGATACTCTTCTGCTCGGTTATATAAGATGTTCAAGGGCTCATAAACACACTAAAGACTTCTTTCATGTTTCCTGGAATTGTTTTCGGCATTCTCTTTGTATTAAATGCATTGATCTGGGGTGAGAAATCTTCTGGTGTTGTACCATTTGGGACCATGTTTTCTTTAGTCCTTTTATGGTTTGGAATTTTTGTGCCCTTGGTTTTTATTGGCAGTTACTTTGGCTACAAGAAAACTGCAATTGAAGATCCAGTGAAAACAAGCAAAAATCCCAGGAAAATTCCAGAACAGGCTTGGTACATGCATCTTGTTTTCTCCATACTCATTGGTGGCATATTGTGGTTTGGCGTTGTTTTCATTGAGTTGTTTTTTATCCTGACTTCTATATTCCTGAATCAGTTCTACTACATCTTTGGGTTCTTGTTCATAGTCTTTGTTATCCTTCTCGTCACCTGTGCAGAGATCACGATTTTTCTTTGCTACTTCCAGCTATGCAGTGAATATTATCACTGGTTGTGGAGAGCATATCTGACTTCAGGGTCTTCAACACTCTACTTGTTTCTATATGAAATATTACTTCTTCACGAAACATGACACTTTAGTTTGCTTGATTTCCATTTCGCCAAGGTCAAATAGTCTTCAGGTTGTCAGAGTACCAAACTATCCTTCCATCGTTGTCTCGGAATTGATTGGATCTGTGGTTATGCATGGTGGCCTACGCTATAGGTATATGACAGTTAACATGCATTGTTTGTTTTGTTTTGTTTTGTTTTTTTTTGTTATTTTTTATTATTCTTTTGTTTTATTATAAAACAATTATAATAACAAAAAAAAACATTTTATTATATATATATATATATATATATAACAATAATAATATGTATATAGTAATAGAATTAGGTCAAACATAATAAAATAAAAAATAAAAAAAA
>JZKD02S1672854.1:66352-101610 GCA_000966675.3 Picea glauca | reverse complement strand
CATTTCCATAAATATACTTGGGTTTCACCTTATTGTTCTCCACTTTATTCATTTTAGTATTAAAAGTGAATTTGTGATTAAATGTTAGAAAATCGACATGTTTTCATATATATCTAAAAAATGTGTGAGCTTTGTAATGTGTAGGAATATGAGAAGGATTAATTCAAAAGGACTTCTCAGATACTTCCTCCACCATTTCAATATTTGAGGACATAATTCAAGCCCATTCCAAGGAGAAGATCATGGATATTTGGATGGAATATCTTATCCAAGATATATGAGAGATATGTGTGAGGATTTGAAGGGATTATATTTTGTAATAATGGGAAATAGGTTGAGAGAATAGTGGATCTGTAATAATGAGATGGTTATCTTATCTTCAAGGCCCTCATGTATAAAAGAGAGTGCTCTCTCTTCATGAGGATTCAAGTAATGTAGTAATCAAGCAATTAGAATATGGAATTAGAGTAGTCATTAATGGTAGTCATTAGGATTCGAAAGAGAATGGGATTCTTATCTTTGATTCATGGTTTTTATTTTCATGTTTTCATTATTCTTTTATGAATATTGATTTGATTATTGTAATGTAAGATTGCTTCATTGGTGAGAGCTCTCATATGTTGTTGTGTCATTCAACTCTTCACATGTTGTATTTGCTTTTCCTTCATGTAGTTATCCATTCCTAGATTAATTTCCTTCACGCAATTTCCCATTCCTAGATTAATTTCATTTACGCAATTCAATTTTAGTCATGTGTTAGATTAATGATTCTATTTCTGTCGTGTGTTAGATTAATGATTCAATTTCAGTCATAGCATAAACATTATAATAGATTAGTTATGCTTCAATATTTCATATAATTTGCATGTTCTTTGTCAGTTTACGAACCCTGGTTGACAAATTAAATAGTTGGGCAAATACTAAAATGCAATTAATTCAACATTTGTTCGGCCCAATGTAACGATTGTTGTCCCCTTGTTCCGATTGTTCTTCCTTTTGCAGGTTGTGTTGTTCATTTGAATAGAACAACTGTCGTTCCCTTTACGATTGTTGTTCCTTTACAGGTGTTGCATCTCTAGAGGCTAGGTATTGAAAACAGAAGGTAACAACCTACATAGGCAACAAGTAAAATGCATGTGCCAGCGCCTACCTTTGGTTGATGCATAGAAGTTGTTTTTAGGACATATTTAGAGCCCAACACACACCTAATAAACTGTCGACATCATATCCTCTTGCTTACACAAGAGAAACCCTGTAGCCAATTTGGATTGCATCTACATGACTAGCAGCCTCTACGATTATTGATTGACTTGTTGATCAACATTTTCAGCCTTACAACACGCCTTATTTATAGGGTTTATAACAAGAAAAACCTTAAATAAAATGGTGCCCAAAAATATTTACAAATACATGCAGATCATTGGCTACAAATACCACGAATATCCAAAAACAATTATAGTCAACTACCAAGTCAGATTATCGTCGAATACCAAACGAATTTCATTTTAGTCTTCATTCAATCATCACAAGTCTGCATGTCAACCTCTTATTGGTTGACCTCTTCAACTTTTTGTCAATTCCTTTACCATCTCAAACCTCCTCAACCTTCGACTTCGACTTTACCCGGTCGACTAGCCTCGACCCTCGACTTATTGTCAATCCAACTTGACTTCGTATTTACCCAGTTGAACCACCTCGACCTTTGACTTCGACTGCCAGTTGATCCACCTCGACTTTCCCTGCAAATAATATAACAACCCAACACATATGCATGCTATATATCCATAGTGTAATCTTTTAATATTCAGGATGACCTAAAAAGTAAATCATCCTAATAAAATGATATCAAATACTGAATCAGACTGAAACTCATCATTCTAAACAAATATGTTCACCCATCAATAGTTGTGCTTGTTGGAGTTACTTCACACACACCTAGGATTTATTTTTCCTAAGGTTTTTCCTTGTTTATTAGTCATAATTAGTCATTGTTGGTGTATAAATATGTTCAATATATATCTTACACTCATTTAAATGTCAATCCAAGATTCGTAGTCAAAAGAGTTGTTGCACTATATATGTCGAGAACAGGTAACCTGCCCAAGTCTGTTGCATACAGGAATAATTAATAACATAAAAACTCTATTTCTAAGATTTCTAAATACTTCAAATATATTTGAACTTAGAAGAGTAAACTGATAATAAAACTTAAACAAACAACCAATCAAAGAGATGTTGTCCTAAAGAAACAAGTATGTTCATTTCAGGCTCATGAATTAAAGGGATGAACTTAAGAAGCTTGTCTCCTATAGCAATCAAAACAGTAACTAGCAATCAATTTCAATCACTCTTGAAATCAAAACCAACTCCACAATCAAACCAGCACAAGGAATATCTAGTATAACTGAGAGACTTTATTACAGAGCATGAAGATGAGATATAAAGTCTTATGATTCCTTGATACACTAAATCTACTGCAATCATAAACTCAAGATATCAGTCCACTCTTCAAATAATTAAATATCCATCTTCAACATATAAGAATGAAATGTCTATTTGATCTAACACCTTATTATTCACACCAATCCAAAAAAAAATGATTAACTCAATGCTGAAACTCTGAAAATAAATTAAATATCAATCACACACACATTGTTGTAAAATATCCACACAAACACATAGAATGTATACAAGGAGGTTTACCTTAGTTGGGGCAGTGGGCCCTTGCCGAACCAACAAGGAACCTCTTAATAAAGTAACAGACTAAATATTTTCACTCACATTCAAGAATTGACATAAAAGATCTTCTTCATTAATTCAATTGGTTTATTGGATCAACAATCTTCTACTTCATAAAAACGATAAGTATTGTCTGGTTCTAATAGTATACTTTGTTACATTCTCTATATCACCCCCTATCATCTATACAACATTCCTTATATAAGGTGAGCTGATACTATCAATATCTATGGATAAGCATTAAACAATTTGAGAAATTTTACAATTTAAGATTTGCATCGAATTTTTAGGAATCGACTCCATCCTCATGACACAAAGTGCATGAGCAATGGAGTCTCTTGCAACTTGAAAAATGATTTGGGTGCTTCTATTCAACTGTCTTCTCAAAATATTCACCATCATTCTGGTCCAACTGGCGCATTCTGGAAACAGAGGTTCTGGTACTGGATTGCACACAGCCACGAGTCTGGTATTAGAATGGATGCAGAGTAGGTAGGACCGGTATAGCGCTCGACTTGGTACCATAATGGATTTGGTACCAGATCAAAACTGCTTTGGGTACCGAAATGGATTTGGTATCGGATTTCACAATGTCTGGTAGTGTCGGATAGACTGCTCATGAATCTAACCATTAGGACTATACAAAATAAAACACTTTAATTGAATTATTTTAAGAAAGTTAAACAAACATGCTTTAAATCATCAATTACCTCTTGTGAACATGAACAAAGCTATTAGGTATGTGTTTTGGGAGGGAATAGTCTAGTATAGGATTATATCATAGGAAAAAAGGGCTTAGATATAGGGTAAGATAGGGCATTATCTATGTCAAAATAGGGACTCAACATTTCTCCCATGCTGAAGGTGTTGCATGTCCTCATGCAATATTATAAAAAAATGATACCCAAAAACTTTCTGCACAACTAGACCCTTCTCTATTATTCCTCAGATTGCAGGATGTTAAAACCATAAGTTTCACTCTTCAATTCCTTCTTGATCACCCTAGTGTAATTGATCAATCGTAAGACCTTGTTAAGTTTGGCAGAGACCTTTGCATGTTGTTCCTTCAATTTTGCATTCGCGGCCTTGATATGCATGTTCAATATTCTGTATTCTTCAACTTCTTGCTTCAATCTCTCAATCTCTGTTAACAATTTTTATTTGTTCAGGGACTTTTCTGGGCTAGGTGCGAGTGTTTCCTTAGATACCATATCTCGAGCTTCTTTTTCTTTCCTCAAACTCCTCAAAGTCTTTATTATCATTTTTCGTCTGCTCAGGGACTTGTCTGGGCTATGTGTGAGTGCTTCCTGAGTTACCACCTCTTGACCTTATTTTTCTTTTCTCAAATCCCTCAAAGTCTTTTTTACCAACCCTTCCATCTCACTTATTGTTACCAGCCCTTTTGTTTCTCTTGTGGTGGCTCCACAACCACTTCCTCTTTCTGGAGAACTCGGAATATCCATGGACTCTCCTTGAGGAGAAGGTATGTTTGGAGTTGTCGCTTGTTTGGCCATACTTATGGTGGTCCTTTGTATGGGAAGCGATAATTTCTTAGACTTGCTGACAGGGGTAGGAGTTTCTTCAAATAGTTTCCTTTTCTTAGATTTGCTGACAGGGGTAGGCCTAGACACCTGTTCCTCCTGTGTCGACTTGAATTTTATCTTGCGGCCTTGAGTTGTGAATTATGTGGTTTTCTTCTGCTGGCTAGTCCGTATTTCTATCCTGGAATATTGAGGCATAGGTTCTGGAACTTGTGCCTCTTTCCCTTCTAGTTTATTTTTATTTTTTCTTGTCACCTTAGCAGTTTCCTTCAATTCACCAACCGGTTTTTTGAAAGGACGAGTAGCTTCAGGAATACTTTTCAATTCTTTAGGGGATTTCGGAGGGGGTCTTACAGTTGCCTCATGTAAAATCTCACGTTGATCTATCTCCTCCTTCTTTCATTTCTTACTCTGTGATAGTTGGTCTTTAGGGCGCAGGACTGAGCTAGATGCTTTAGCTTGTATAGACTTTTTCTTGCTTTGTAAGTTGAGGTCAAGGGTCTTCTCTATTTGGATGGTTGGTTCTAATGACATATCCATAATTGTTCCAGGAACGATGTTTGATCGACCTTCTAGATTTGAGTCTTATTTTTGTCTTTTACTCTTTTGAACCGAGGTAGGACTTACTCTCTGGGATTGGGTGGTTGTATTCTTCCTCCATATAGTAGGTTCCCCTATGACAAAATTTTATGTCACTTATTTCTCAATGGGTTGAGATGAGATGGGCATAGCAGTGCCTTCTTTACCTCCTAATGTCACCTTTCTATTTTTCTTTTCCTTTCTGCTTGAACCCTCAGTGTGTGTCCCTCCCTCCTGTGTCTCAACCGATTTGGATTTTTCTTGAGTGAAACTTTGTTGGAGTAATTTCTTCCAACTACCACATTTTGTTTTTAAAGCATGAAAAACCAATAGTTTTATTAAACCACGATGATGAAGGCTAGTTTCATGTTTCTTGGAAACTGACCTCACCCCTCTCGTCATTTTCTTTAAACTCATCCATAGAAAGTGGGGAAAATTAATCTGTGGTCCTCCCTCAAAATGTGATAAAAGATTTAAATGATAAATGAAGGTCACTGCATACCTTCCCTCACAGGTGAGGAATTTATGCATATTTATGAGCATCGTCCAATATTCATTTTTGATGTAGCTTCAAGGGATGCCCTTGGTCCAATCAGGGTCTTGATGTTATGATTTGAGGAATTTTTGACATAGCTTTTTGTCAACGATCACTCTCTTGAAGTATTTTTCTCCAACCATCGGGAGACCCATATCTTCTGCTATAGTGGCTTATGCAATTGTTAACTTCATGTCCCCAAACTACACATTTTCTCCATCATATGTTTATGCAAAGACGAGACAAATTCCCTCATGATGACCTTTAAATTTCTCTAAGAATGGCACCCACCCTGCCTATTCATATTTTTTCTTGCAAGCCTGATATTCTGTTGTTTCTCTGTATATTTGAAGTATGGGCTCATTGTTGGGTGTGTGTTATATTCTTTGCATGTGTGTGTGTGTGGGTGCATTAGATACGACAACTGCGTCTGAAGATCCCTTCACCTAGGGGGGTCCCAGGGGGGGGGCAGGTATGCCCCCCCCTGGTTACGCGCAGTCTTCGAGGAAATGCCCCCAAAATTTTTAGCTGATTTGTAAATTAATCCCAGATTAAGGGATTAGGGTTTTGTTATCTACGGAATACCTAAAAACATTGTATATATTGTATGGCGAATGGTGAAATTCGATATAATGAAAATAAGAAAGGTTTTCCCAGTTGAGGGTTTCCAGTAAAAATCTATGTGTACTTTGTGTATGAGCCATTGATTAATTTCTGTATTGCTTAAGAATCTATATGCATTTCTTTACTTCGCAGGTTTAAAACTTACACTCATGCCTGTCGACCCCCATGCTAGCTTAAACAATTCTCTCGGGTGGATGAAGCATGGACATAGGGTCGAGGGTTGAGTACCAAATAAACGTAGGCTACAATAGAGTATCAGATGGGAAAAGTATGTAAGGGATACAAGGGCATAGGATGTTTGTAGATGGTGTGACAGAAACAGTAAATAACGCTCATCTAGATGGCAGAGCCATCCAGAAGAGCATTTATGAATGGAAGTGTAGATTACAATAGTCGCGTCAATAATCATGATGATATGGTGAGGTAGGTTGGATCCATTAACGGTTTACGGATTCATGGGAAACTTGGTGTCAGACAATATTCACAGACGGAGGTGGTCGTTATGATCGGGACTTGTGTATATGAAATCAGTTGGGATCATTACTCGATATGTTGTGATTTGTGATTCGTGTCATTTCATATAGTATGACAGTGAATCATACGTTTATGGGGTTTATGTACTGGATAGACAGAGGGAGTATGAATTTTATCCGGTAAAAGACATCATGATCTTGCACTCTTGATATTTCGTAGGACATCTTCTCTTTACGGAAGTGTGGTCGAGGATTTTACAAAGATTCATGACAAAACAGGGGTATGTCATGATCCAAGAGCAATCAGATGTTCTAAATGCATATTCAGTCGAATTCCTTTAAATAACACAAAAAAAATGTTGAATCTGTATGTCCTAGCACTAATAATTGGAAAGCAACTTGGAAACATGGTGAAAGTTACCCGTCGCATTCTTACCAGTACCGGATCGTCTAAGTACTGGATCACCTGGGTGTAGAATTTGTAATTAGTGCGAGATCATCTAAGTACCGGATTACCTGAGTGCCGATTTTTTTTCTGAGTATCGGCTCACATGTGTGTAGAATTGTAATTAGTACCGAAATATCATAGGGTCCCTTCTTTTATACCGGATAGGATCTGGTACCGTATAAGAACCATGAGATGATTTGGTACAGGGGTGGCCCTTGGTACTAGATGAAGATAGAGGTGATCATTGATGCCAGATAAGCACAGAAATGAACATTTTTCTGGTGCTTGAAAACAAATCTTTGACACAGATCCTGATGGCAGTAGTTTGTAGGAATAGCTGGTGTTCTGTGATCAAATTCAACTGTAAAACCATGTAGTTACCAAATTTTGTAGAGGAATGATGCAAGAAATATTTTTAACAGGTATTCTGTAATGACCAGAGACTGATATGACATAACCCCTTTTCTTTTGGAACCAAGGTGATCACGTTTCTGCTAGCATTTCCTCTTTTATTACAATAACGATAATAATCCTAACTACTACTTTTCTATGGATTTTTATCCAGCCCAGATTAGTTAATGCTCACTGGTATTTTCAATTTTACAGAGTCTAAAAAACTTAAAGGAAACTCTCTATACTGTCCCATGGATTTTTATCGAGCCCGGGCCAGTTCCTGCTCGCCGGTATTTTCAATTTTAAAGAGTCTGAAAAACTTAAAGAAGACTCTCTATACTGTCCCGTGGATTTTTATCGAGCCCGAGCTAGTTCCTTCTTGTCGGTATTTTCAATTTTAAAGAGTCTGAAAAACTTAAAGAATACTCTCTCTGGTAGTTGTCCTCCTTATTTGTTTTATCTACATGGGAACACAACCAATTTTTTTTCTTTTGATTTTGTTAGTTATATAAAAAAAAAATAAAAAAAATCCATCTGATGACACACCTATGTATAGAAAATGAATTTATACAATTGAACTTACTATAGTAGGTCAGCAGGAGGAGAAACCCTCTTGCTTATCAGTTGCATTTTGGAATTTTGAGAACATTTTTGACAAAATCCTCCTTTGACAAAGGCTTGTGATAAACCTTTAGTCGATGCCCATTTACAACAAGGGAAGTCTGATTTTCATCAATGGTCTTTATCCTTACTGAACCATTGTCATAAACTGTATCAACCTCATAGGGCCCCATCCATCTAGTAGACAGTTTACCTTTAAAATTTTTGAATCTGCTATCATATAGAAAGGCCCAATCACCTGGTTGGAAGGACTTCTTTTTAATGTACTTGTCATGCCATTTGGTCCTTTTCTCTTATATCGAGGTGGTTCTTTGTAGAGCATCCTGTCCGATCTCATCAAGCTCATTTAATTGTAATAGCCTTGTTTTTTAGCTTCGTTCAGGTCCATTCCTAATTGCATGGCAGTTCTGAAGGTTTTTACATGAAACTCTATGGGTAGTAGTACATGTTTCCCATACACCAACTCATAAGGTGTATGGCCTGTTATATTTATCCAAGATGTCCTGTAGGCCCACAAGGCCTCGGGAAACCTATCAGCCCAGTCTTTGTGATGCAGCTAAACAGTCTTAGTGATAATGGCCTCTATCACTTTGTTGGTCAATTCCACTTGGCCATTGGCTTGGGGGTGATAGGGCGAAGACTTTCTATGTTTGATCTTGGCCATTGGCTTGGGGGTGATAGGGTGAAGACTTTCTATGTTTGATCTTGTATTGTTCGGTAAGATCCTTGACCAAATTTGAGGTGAATTGTGTCCCTTGGTCAGTGACTATTTCCCGAGGTACCCCGAAACGAGTGAATATTTCCTCAAAGATAAAGTCTACAACAGATTGTTCATTGGCTGAATACAAAGACTTGTCTTCTACCCATTTTGTTACATAATCTGTGCAAACTAATATGTAATTTTTTCTACGGGACATGGGATTGATAGGTCCTACAAAATCTAAGGCCCATTTTTCAAAGGGTTAGATCACTACTTGGGCTTGGAGTGGCATTTCGTCGATTGTTGTAGGTTTTCCCATTCTTTGGCAATCATCGCAGTTGGCCACATATTTCTTTGCATCCTTGAAGATGGTTGGCCAGTAATAGCTAGACTATAGAATCTTGTAAGTTTTCCTTTTTTCAGCCAAATGGCCTCCACATGGGCCATCATGCCAGGCTCTGAAGATATCTGGCATTTCATCTTCTTGAACACATCTTCTGATTACCAAATCAGGTCCAGTTCGGTATAGGGTATCCTCATGCCACATATAGTTGGCACTTAGCTGAATAATTCTTTGTTTTTCTCTAGATGTCATACTTTAAGGCAACTTCCTGGTTACCAGATAGTTGGCTACATCTACATACCAAGGGGTGGAAGTAGAAATGGCAAATAAATTCTCATCTGGAAAATCATCATCTACTGGAGTACTGTCACCTGTATGAATAAGTCTAGACAAGAAATCAACAACCAAGTTGTCTCTTCCAAGCCTATCTATGATAGTGATATTGAATTCTTGTAGTAACAATAGCCATCTAGTCACTCTAGCATTTGTAACAAGTTTGTTCATTAGAAATATGATAGTTGAGTGGTCAGTGTGCACAAAAACTTCGTATCCTTTTATATAGTGTCTAAACTTGTTGATGGCATGTACTAATGATAAAAATTCTTTTTTTGTGACAGTATAGTTTGCTTTAGTAGGTGAGAGGTTCTTGCTAACAAAGTATATAGCATAAGGAATCTACCCTTCCCTTTGTGCTAATACAACTCCCAAATCGGTATCTGAGGCATCTGTGCAAATATGGAAAGGAAGAGACCATTTTGGACCTCTCAAAGCATGGGCACTTGAAAGATTTGTTTTTAAGATTTCAAAGGAGATTTGGCATTACTCATCCCAATAGAATTAAACATATTTTGTTATCTGTTTGAAAAGGGGGGCATCTAGGGTTGTAAAATTTTGAATAAACCTCCTATAGTAGCCAGCATGCCCTAAGAAACTTTTGATTTCCTTTTGTGATCTAGGGATCTTGATTTGGGAAATAATGTCAATCTTGGTAGGGTCCACTCTTATTCCTATACCGAAGATGTGGTGACCTAGAACAATTCCTTAATTAAGCATCATTCTCGATTTTTCGTGACCAAGTGATAGGTTGGTCTCTTTACACCTAACCAGTACCTTTTAGAAATTATCCAATGCTTGTTGGAAATCATCCCCATAAACTGTGAAGTCATCCATGTAGACTTCCACACAATCGTTGGTTAAATTAGAGAAAATAACTAAGATAGCCCTTTGAAAAGTAGCAGGGGAATTACATAACCCAAAGGGGAGAACCCTATAGGCATAGGTTCTCCAAGGACAGGTGAATGTGGTCTTATCCCAATCTTCTGGTGAAATTTGTATTTGGTTGTAACCACTAAACCCATCCAGGAAAGAAAAATATCTCTTCCTAGACAAAGTGTCTAAGAAATGATCTATGAAAGGAAAAGGGAAGTAGTCCCTATAGGTGGCCTTGTTTAATTCTCGAAATTCCACACAAATCCTCCATTTACCGTTTTTCTTTGGTGCAATAACTAATGGGGAGACCCACTTGCTATCTGATATAGGGTAAATGAAATTGGCTTGTAGGAGTTTTTGGAGTTCTTCTTTTACTATATCTTTCAAGGCTAGGTTCATTCTTCTTTGGGGCTGCCTGACAGGTCTGATCTGATCATTAGTGTAAATATGATGCATACAGGTGTCTGGGTGGATCCCTTTTATGTCAGAGTAATCCCATGCAAACGCATCAGATTTCCCTTGAATCATTTGTATCAACTTTTGTTTCTGATCTATTTCTAAGGCTAGCATTGATATATAAGGACTTTCCAGGACTGATTTCAATAGATTGAATAGCTGATTCTTTCCTTTCCTCTACTTGTGAAATAGTGGCTACTTTAGAAGTGGAAGGGTGCCAAATTTCTTGAAATTCATGGCTAAAGATGTGTGTGTAGTTAGGGAAAGATTGAGGATAGTCAATGCATGCTAAAGCAGCCAAGAATAGACTTAGGATTTTTTCTTTAGAGTGCTCTTGTACTCCTTTTACCTATTCAAGTGTCAACAAGGGATGAGTAC
Organism: Picea glauca; assembly: GCA_000966675.3. NCBI lineage: Eukaryota > Viridiplantae > Streptophyta > Pinopsida > Pinales > Pinaceae > Picea > Picea glauca. The sequence continues at coordinate 90,571 of JZKD02S1672854.1, read as the reverse complement.
AGTCCTCCTCCCCACGGGGATTCTCCAACCAGAGAGGAACTTCATTGGTGGGTTGGGCGGGGGGGAAAAGGATAAGTTTTTGACTTTGAGTGCCATTGGAGATTGTCATTTCTCCAGATCGACAACTAATGAAAGCATCAGTAGTGGCCAACCAAGGTCGGTCAAGTACTACTAGATGTCCTGGTTTGGCGGATTTGGGATGAATTACCAAGAAATCCACAGGGTGTTCCCAAGAGGCCAATTTAATTGTTATATCATCTAAAATTCCTGCTGGGGTGATGAATGATTTATTTGCAAGCTCCAACAAGGTTTGTGTTGGTCTTAGGTGATCTAGTTGTAGTGTTTTCATAATGTTTACTAACATCACATTTATTGTTGCCCCTAGATCAATCAATGCGTTAGGTAAGGCAACACCATTGATTTCTATGGTTACCACTGGGTTCCCTAGATCACTATACTTAGATGGAATTTCTGTTATAAATTTGGATAACTGCCCTACCACCCATATGACAGGAGGTTCCTTCCTCTATCTCCTTGGATTTTTAATGGAAAGGTCCCTTACAGTTTTAGCATAGATAGGTATGTCTTTAATGGCCTGTAGTAGTCAGATCTTTACACGTATTTTATGGAGTTCAATATCTAGATTATGTTCTAGAGGTTCCTCAATTTTCTTTACGAGCAACCTCTCTGGGTAAGGAGGATTCATTCTATGAGGTGTTTCTGCTGCAAGAGAGTTGGGAGAAGGAATTTCTTGTTGTAATGGAGTGTTTATTTCTTCAGTCAATGGATTAGTCATATGTTATTCTCTTTGGACATCTATTTGTTATTCTTGATTTGTGTGATTATGTACTTGTTCTTCTTGGATGACCATAGTGGGACTTGTTTTGTTTACAAACCTTCCTGATCTTAATTCAATTCCATTAAATGGAGCTGGCGTTATTACATATGTAGGGAAGGTTTGTACTTCAACGTTTTGTATAGGTTGTGTCAGCCTATTATTTGGGTTAGGGATATTATGTGCAGGAATAGGGGTAGGCTGAAGAGGGTTTTGGATGGGTACAACTTGCATTGGTTGCTGCATATTTGGGTTCATGGGTAGTGCGAGTTGTTGTTGTAATTGTGGAGGCGGAAGAAGAGTAGAGAGGTTAAATCCTGGGAGCAACTGTGAAATATTCAAAGGATATTGTGGATAGGTGGGAAAATTTGTTGGTTGGAAGGGAGCATTCCCATATACAGGTCCTCTCCAGCCTTGTTTCTAAGATTTGGTTTGTGTCAACCACTGAGGATAAGACATGGGGGGTACCCACTGCTGTTGGGGGTATTGTGTAATTGGGTCTACAAACATGATGGGGTTTTTCTTTCTCCATTGTCTCCTAGGGGGGTAGGATGTCTCAGGTTCTCCTCCTCCCTTGAACATGGCCTTGAGTCCGGGTAGAGAAGGGCATTCAATATTAGGATGGTCCTCTGTATAGAGACCACATATTTCAATAACATTAAGGGGGCAATCTTTTTCAGGGTTTTTCCTCCTACACTGATGACAGAAAATTGTTAATGCAACATTTTCTTCCTCTTGTTTTCTTTTAATTTTAATGGTATCTAGTTGGGAACTAATGGTGTTTAGGATATATGTTTTAAATTTTTCTAATATATTTCCCAGTTCAATCCTAGTGACACCTCCAGATGTGAATTTAACAATTTTGTTGGTAGGGTCCCTTATACTTTTCCCCATTTTAAATTGATAGCAAGAGTATCTTTTACAATACTATGCTATGTCTGCAAATGGATTTTGGTATATGTCCCCGGAACTCATGAGGTTTAACACTTCAATGCAATCATCCCTGACACCCTTTAGAAAGACAATCCTCACTGTAGCTGTGTCTAAGGAAAATTGCTTAGTTTTTTGGTAATTGTATAAGAACCTTTCTAGGTAGTCTTCTAACCTCTCTTCTTCAGATTGTTGCATTTTGAATATATCATTCCTAGCATCCCTAGATCTACAGTAATCTTGGTATTTTTGGAGGAAGGTCTCCTTCATACCATCCCAAGACAAAATGGTGTGTTCCCCTAAGCTCATGAACCACCTTAGTGCCGAATCTTTTAGTGTAGCTGGGAAAAGTTTTAATTTTTTATCATTATCTGTGTAGCTATAGCTCCCACACAATATGTCAAATTCAAATAAAAATGAGTCAGGGTCTTCTGTTGACATACCTTGGAAATGAGGAAGTGAAGATAATGGAATGTTCTTCATAGCAACATCTTTAGCGATATCCAGTATGGGGAATCCAAATGTCTCTATTTCATTAGCTATGATTCCCTCTTCTTTTGCCATGTCTCCAAGCAACCTGTAGGGAGGTGGTGAAATTTCTCCACTGAGTGATGGTTCCACCACTGGGTTACTTGGTATCTCTAGTTGTTCCAAGGTTTTGTGTGGCCTTTCAACAGTAAATGCAACATCTTCTATTACTACCTTTGCTTCTTTTCCAGTTTCTCCTTTAGATGGGGTCCCCATTGCTTCCTCTCTTTCTTGTTGTCTTATGTCTTCAATCTGAACAGTGGCTTTAAATTTAGTGCCCTTTGTTTTTGCTGCAATTTCTTCCTTTGAGCTCTCTCCCCTGAAAATTTTTCCTGCACAAATTTTCGATGAATTAGTATAAGGGGGGTTTTTTTGTTGTTTGCTTTTCTAGATTTTTTGAGATTTTAGGAGCAATAAATCTACCTTTATTATCCCTATACCTACTCATAAAAGAAATTTTAATGAAATGAATGAAAGATGCAGATTCCTAATTAAAGGTAGGAGGACAATCTGACTTTGGAGCAACCCCACCGAAGTGGATGTGCAGGTTCTTACCTTTTGTCTTACCATCTTCTCTCTGTCCTTATATTATCCTCAAATCCAATCCAATACTTCATCAAACCAATCAAAAACTCAAAATGCTACCTATTACCGTTTACAACTCTCCAGCAATGGCGCCAAAATGTTGGTGTATAAATATGTTCAATATATATCTTACACTCATTTAAATGTCAATCCGGGATTCGTAATCAAAAGAGTTGTTGAACTATATATGCTGAGAACAGGTAACCTACCTAAGTTTGTTGCATATAGGAAATAATTAATAATATTAAAACTTTGTTTCTAAGATTTCTAAATACTTCAAATATATTTCAACTTAGAAGAGAAAACTGATAATAAAACTTAAACAAACAACCAATCAAAGAGATGTTTTCCTAAAGAAACAAGTCTGTTCATTTTAGGCTCATGAATTAAAGGGATGAACTTAAGAAGCTTGTCTCCTATAGCAATCAAAACAGTAACTAGCAATCAATTCCAATCACTCTTGAAATCAAAACCAACTCCAGCTTCATGTAATTCAATCAAACCAGCACAAGGAATATCTAGTATAACTGAGAGACTTTATTACAGAGCATGAAGATGAGATATAAAGTCTTTTGATTCCTTGATACACTAAATTTACTGCAATCATAAACTCAAGATATAATTCCATGCTTCAAATAATTAAATAGCCATCTTCAACATCTGAGAATGAAGTGTCTATTCGATCTAACACCTGCTTATTCACACCAATCCAAAAAAAAACAATTAACTCAATGTTGAAACTCCAAAAATAAATTAAAGATCAATCACACACACACACACTGCTGTAAAATATCCACACAAACACACATAACGTATACAAGGAGGCTTACCTTAGTTAGGGCGGTGGGCCCTTTTCGAACCAACAAGGAACCTCTTAAGAAAGTAACAGACTAAACATTTTCACTCACATTCAAGAATTTACATAAAAGATCTTCTGCATTAATTCAACTAGTAAATTGGATCATCAGTCTTCTACTTCATAAAAAAAATAAGTATTGTCTGGTTCTGATAGTATACTTTGTTACATTCTCTATATCACCCCCTATCATCTATACATCATTCTTTATATAAGGTGAGTTGACACTATCAATATCTATGGATAAGCATTAAACAGTTTGAGAAATTTTACAATTTAAGATTTGCATCAAATTTTTAGGAATCGACTCCATCCTCATGACACAAAGTGCATGAGCGATGGAGTCTCTTGCAACTTGAAAACTGATTTGGGTGCTTCTATTCAACTGTCTTCTCAAAATATTCACCATCATTCTGGTCCAACTAGCACATTCTGGAAACAGAGGTTCTGGTACTAGATTGCACACAGTCGTGATTCTGGTACCAGAATGGATGCAGAGTAGGTAGTATCGGAATAACGCATGACTTGGTACCGTAATGGATTTGGTACCGGATCAAAATTGCCATGGGTACCAGAATGGATTCGGTACCATATTGCACGGTTTCTGGTAGTACCAGATAGACTTCTTATGAATCCAACCATTAGGACTATACAAAATAAAACACTTTAATCAAATTAATTTAAGAAAGTTAAAAAAAACATGCCTTAAATCATCAATTACCTCTTGTGAACATGAACACAACTATTAGGTATGTGTTTTGGGAGGGAATATTCCAGTATAGGCTTATATGATAGGCAAAAAAGGCTTAGATATAGGGTAATATAAGGAATTATCTATGTCAAAATAGGGACTCAACAGTCATTATCTAGTCTCCTATATTTTAGGGGAGAATATTCCACCTGGAGAATATTCTCTTTCAGTTAACACTTCAGTTTGACTAGTTGAGCTAAGTTTAGATGTTGCATTGGTTTTGTCACCATGCAACATTGGGATCATCACCATGCTAATTTGACCTTGCATTGGTATCATCACCAGATTGGCGCATTACCCTTGATTCCCTGAGTTAACTCCTCACTACTCTATGTTGGCACAGGGGCAGAACCAGAATTCAATGCTACAACAATGCACCAACAAAACCCTAAATACTGGCCCTTTTGGCAACACCTGCGAACCAGATGAGGTCTCACCCAATGTAGAGGCAGGGGTTGTTGCAGGACTCCAATGTCTGCAACCTTAGCAGGGACACAGATCTGTGACTATAACACCTTAATAGAGCACTTAGTAGTTATAGTTCATCAATATCTAGTCTTAGTTTACATCGAAATACTCATCCAGATCTAAGATATTTAAGCACTAAGAACATTTACATAGGTCAGATCTAACATCCATCCACATTATTAAGCACAAAGAATCAACAGATCTATCTATCATTCATCTATATTAAAACACTTAAGCAAATAAACTCATAAACACATCAAGACATCGCACAAAGCATAGCAACACAGGATATACATGGTTCACCCCCACCCTAGGGCTATGTCCACCAACTCTTCTCTTATTTATTATCTTTAGTCAAGCTTCTTACAGGCACATAGCATCAAAATCCTACTCCACAGAAGATAGGAGATCTATGCGCACTCTGCCAAATCCTCCTTCTCCGAGCTAGGGTACAACACTAAGCCTTTACAAAATCCCTTACAATTGCTTGCACTTAGCCTTGCAAGCCTCACACAATATGCACAAAGCACTTACAGTCATTACTTTCACTTAGCATAGCACCAAAAACCTCTTCTTTCCTTTCTTACATTGCCTAGACTTCTATTTATACATTACAAAAAGGGCCTAAACATGGGTAAACCCATGGGCCGACATCACATACCTGTTACATAAACCCAAACCCCAAAAATCCCTAAAAATGGGTTGAGATCCCACGATCTCTTCTTCGTCTTTTGTTCCACCTTCGACAGCCTATCGAAGTCCCAAAAATAGATCAAACATGACCAAGAATCCTCAAAACTTGGTCAAGGGCCAACAGGCCCCCAACACTCACCTGTGGCTCGTCCTGAGTCACTCTGGTATGGGTAGTTCTTCTTCAAAATCCTCAAGCTTGGCTCGAGCTGCTTCAACCTATTGTTGTTCCACAGCTTCTTGTTCATGGAACTCTTGGATAATAGCTTTAGTGATAGGTCCCTCTAAGCGTTTTTCAGTTGTAGTGATGACTTGCTCCAGTTCTGCTCTGCGGCCTTCGATCTTTGCGAACAATTGGCAAGATTCATCCTGTATAGGTTGGATCCTCTAAGTCACCTCGATGAATATTCTCTAAATGGTGTGGACCTATTGTTGAGAAGTTCATTTCTCTTGGGATCGCTTCACCCTTTCAACAGCTAACAGGGGCTTCAACTATGCTTGTATTATTTCTGCTTGTTGCTTCGCCTCCTGGAGTTGTGACTCCAGTGCCTTCAGTTTTGGATTCTCAGTGAGTTGCTCATAAGTCTAGGCATTTTGATCACTTAGATGTTTACATTCCATGGCAAGGGCCTTTATTCTCTCAACTGCACTCCAGGAAGTTTCTTCTCTTTGATCCCTTACATCCTGCGGAGTGTCGGGCACTATTCGTAGCTCCAAGTCTACTATTTTTTGTTGTAGCTATTGGATATCTTCTTCGAGCTGCTATACTTGATGCTCAAATTGGTCTTCTTATTTTGACTCTAATCTTTTCACAGAGCGAAGTGCTATGTTGAATGCTTCTTTCACCTCGAGTTTCTCTGCGAGCAATTGTTATTTTTCTTACTGAATCTTTGCTTTCTCTTCTTCAGACTTTGTCTGGAGAGAAACCTTCTCACGCTCTACAACTCAGCATTTTTCTAGGAGTACTTCCTAGACTTGCTTCAAGGTCGGGGTGGCCTGTTCTGTCTCTTCATGTGAACGACGAAGGTGAGATTCGATCGCATCAGCTAGTCAGCGGAGTTGGGATGGCTCATATCCCAACTCAGGTTCTCTCGGTGGCAGGGGTGCAGTTGACACTACGCGGCTGGACTGAAGGGCCTGCTGTACCCCTCGGAGTTCAACCTAAATTATGTCATACATCTCCTCCTGCTTGGCTTATTTTTTTTGTAATATTTCCTTTGAGGCGTCGTTTACAGCTGCGATTATGAAGTCAAAGTCATCAATGATGAACATAGTCTGCATCTTTGTCAAGGTGCCTCTGGATTGGCTTTGCATTTTATAGGTTATCTATGTGCTTGGCTCTCTTTTCTGTTGTCGGTCAGGATGGTCCTGATCCACGAGCAATCGACGAAGAGGCTTACACTCCTCTTGTCGATGACTCTTGTACACCCATAGACATTACCCTTTGAGTCATCAGGTCGATGATTACCTCCTTCAAAGACTCTTTGACTATGCTAATTTCTTCAGACATACAAGCTCATGGTTGAATATATCTGGTTTGAAGAGTAACTACTCAATACAACGAGATGGATGGTGATAGTGTGATGATCATTGTGCAAAGTCAACTAATCAGTGGGCTCTGATAATCACAGTTGGAAAAAGTGTTCTAGGTGCAAGGCTCAATGGAATAAGTATACAACTTGGCAACAGATCTCTTCAATGGGAGAGAAGCCTTCATTAACTTATTTTTTTCTATTACAGCAAGGTCCCAATAGTCTGATGGTGAGATTTCTAACCATAAATGTTTTTTCTAACCATTTGGGGCATCGGTCTAACAGTTATACTGTTTCCAACGATTATATTTCTTCACCATGGTGAAGTGCCATGTGGCGTTGTTCTAATATCCCAGCGAAGTTCCAGTTTTGCAAATTTTCCTACTGCGAAGTTGCCTCTGGAACCTTCTGTAATTTTTTGATCTTGGCTCTCTTCTTACTAGAATTTATATCCTTTCTCCTAATGAGCTTTGTCTCGATATTCCTCTTTCCATTCTGATTCGTATCCTCTTTTTGCATAGTAACTTCACGTTGTTGAGATTCTTTCCTAGGATTTAGGGGAAATACTTCTTCTCTATCTAGGGTAGGTGCTTCAGTCTTCTGTGAGCCTTCTTTTGTTCTTCCAACTTCAACATCCAAGTTTTTGGTTTTAAATATCTTCGATCTCTTCTCATGTTCTGCAATCAAGTGTGTGATCCTCCTAGTCATGAAATCTTTCAACTCTTGCCTCTTCTTCTCTAAGACTTCTTCTTCTTTCCTTCTGGCCTAATCACTTTCAGTCCAAGGTTTCCCTAGTAATATATCAAATGGAGCGTTGTTCTCAATAAATTTAATAATCTCAAAATCTTCCTCTGTCGAAGTTCCATGAGCACTCATAGATATCTGGGTGAGTTTTCCACATAAGGTTATCAATTTTCCTCTGAATAATCCTATTCCTCCCAATGAAGGAATCAAAGAAGGATTTCCTAAAGTTTCCAAAGTTCTTTCTATCATAATATTCACCTATGTTTCCTCATCTAGAACACAATAAATTTTGAAGTCTATGATTCTTGCTTCTATGTACTCTTTTTCTTTGAAGATCTATGATAAGTTGATATGTCAGTGATCATTCAAGGTTTCTTTCATCCGGAGAAATACATTCTCTGATTCTTTTTGGGGTTCTTCCATAATATCAGTTTCTTGATCTTACTTAGGGTTTTCTTATCTCATATTTATTCTTTCAACCTTAGCAATAATTATAGGGAAATATAAAACTTCATGGTCCATATCTTTTCAACAAAGACAACTAGGTCTTCTACCAGGACATTCCTAAGCCATATGTCTCGGTCTTCTGAAACTGTAACAAAGGGTTAATCCTCATTTTATTTTAAATGATTCCCATCCTTTCATGTACTGCGCACTAGTATCATGGTAACTAACCTGCAAAAAAAATTCTAGGGTCATGCATCCATTTGTTAGTCCAACCATTCTTTCTATCCATAGGTATAACATATCTTTCACTATTCTCATCAGATCTACTTATATCAAATCGTCTTTCTTCTAGTTGTGCCCTACTTTTCAAACTAGGACAAAACTTATCAAACATACCTAGATCCATACTTGAGAAACAAAATTTTCCACTTATCTTACTTCTAACAGAGCACAAAGCTTACAGATCTTACCTCTTTAGTAAAAAATTCTCACTTTCACCTTTATCAGAGCACAAAGCTTTCAGATCTTACCCTTTTTCTTCATATATGACCCTTCTTCTTGGCACAGAGCTTCACAGGTCAACTAGAATGTTGTGCAATAGGGAAATAGATCTATGCATGGATATTTCACAGTTTCAGGTCAAATCTTCGCACAAAGTTTCTTCTTTCTCAGTTCCCAGCAATCATAGTTTCAGTCCTGATAAAGGAACCATTTGTTGGCAGAAGGGTAGACCCAGGATTCAATGCTAAAATAGCGCACCAACAAAACCCTAACTACCGACCCTTTTAGCAACATCTGCGAAGCAGATGAGGTCTCACTCGAGGTAGAAGCAGGGGTGGTTGTAGGACTCCAGTGTCTCCAACCTTAGATAGGACACATATATTTGACTATAATACCTTAACAAAGAACTTATCAATTATAGTTCATCAATATCCAGTCTTAGTTTACATCGCAGTTAAATCCTACTTACAGTGCATCGCAGTACTCATCCAGATCTAAGATATTTAAGCACTAAGCACATTTACATAGGTCAGATCTAACATCCATCCAAATTATTAAGCACAAAGAATCAATAGATATATCTATAATTCATCTATATTAAATCACTTAAGCAAGTAAACTCATAAACACATCAAGACATCGCACAAAGCATAGCAACATAGGATATATGTTGTTCACCCCCACCCTGGAGCTACATCCACCAACTCTTCTCTTATTTATTATCTTTGGTCAAGCTTCTTATAGGAGCATAGCATCAAAATCCTACTCCGTAGAAGATAGGAGATCTGTGCACACTCTTCCAAATCCTCCTTCTCTGAGCTAGGGTACAGAACTAAGCCTTTACACAGTCCCTTATAGTTACTTGCACTCAGCCTTGCAAGCCTCACACAGTGTGCACAAATCACTTACATTCATTACTTTCACTTAGCATAGCACGAAAAACCTCTTCTTATCTTCTTACATTTCCTAGAATTCTATTTATACATTACAAAAAGGGCCTAAACATGGGTAAACCCATGGACCGACATCCCATACCCGTTACATAAAGACAAAACCCAAAAAGCCCTAAAAATGGGCTGAGATCCCCCGATCTTCACTTTGTCTTGTGCTCCTCCTTAGACAACTTGTTGAAGTCCCAAAAATAGGTCAAACATGACCAAGAATCCTCAAAACTTGGTCAAGGTCCAACACTCTTTCTTTAGTCAGTTAATTGAAGACTAGTTGACTAGTTAACTCAACTAGGTGGCAGTTCACTCCCGTAACTGCCTTAGAGACTAGACTAGGTGGAAGTTCATTCCTGTAAATGTTGTTGTGTGTCCATATCACTCTAGAACACCACTATGGAACATTGGTTCTCCTCCAATGTGCACTCATTGAGTTATACAGAGTATATCATGTGTAAATTATTCATTATTCTTAACGGTTAATGAGAATTCTTTCATTCTTTCTCTCCTTATTCTTCTTTCTCCAATTCTCTCTGAAAATGTCTGTATTATTGTTTATCTAGATATATTTTGTGAAGTTTCAACACATTTACATGGTATGAGAGAAGGACAAACTACTAAGCAAAAGCTACACCAAAAATTTTTGCAGGTACAAAAGATTGAAGACAGCGGAAAGATGGATTTCCAAAAAGAATTCATTCTTACACCTTACAACTATTTTGCATGGAAGGATAAAATAGACATACATCTCTGAACCAGAGGTTTTTACAAGCTAACCTTGAATACAGATACAGAACCGACATCAACCATAGAAAAATCAAAGTACTTAAATCACATGGATGAGGCACTCAGAGAAATTTGCAGTCTTATTTCTTCTGATCTCCTTTTTCACATATCTTCCTGTAAGACTCCCAATGAAGCCTAGACCACCTTGGAAGGTCTCTTTGGAAAATAGGATGATATGAGGGGACACATGCTAGAGGTGTATCTGCTCACATTGGATCTAAAAATCTTCAATAATATCCAAGATTTCTTTACAAAATTAATGGATTTACTATCGCAACTCAAAGCTTGCGGGGTTGATAAATTGAAGAAGGAGAAACAAATGGTTCTCACCATTCTCTCCAATATTGGTCCTAAATTATCTATATTCATATCCACATTCCATATTGTCATATTCGCCTCTGGATCCACTTGGAAGATGCCTTCTCTTGAGGACTTTATCAAATCTCCGACATAAGAGCAAACCAAGATCATCAACATGGGCGCAATCAAAGGCCCAATGGCACATGCACTCACTGTGCATTATGGAAGCCACAAATATTATAAATCTAAATATAAATACAAACATAAATATCATTCACATCCGAAGAAGGAAGAGTACACAAAACCCTTCACTGATGCCTCCAGATCCAAAGGGGAAAAGGGAAGAAAATGGGAGAAATGCTCATATTGTCACAAAGTATTCCATCCAGAATCTGCATGCATGCAAAAAAAAATATTTCTGATGTCTCAAATACTTCAGAAAAATAACCTTAGAGATCGCATCCCCAAGGGTGCCAGGAAGAAGAAGCCAGAAGATCCAAATTCCAAGAAAGGAAATTCTAGCCATGCCTTGATTGTCATCAACTCCTCTCTCGATGCTTGGATCGTAGATTCAGGAGCATCACATCACATGGCTACCTTAAAAGTATTATATCCTTCATTGGATGCATGCAAAGGTCCTCCTATTATGATGGGGGAAAACTCTTATGTCGAATTCATCGCAAAGGAAGGATTGAACTCACCAACTGAAGCTTCGAGAATGTGTTGCACATTCCCAAAAAAAAATTCAACCTTCTCTCCATGTATCAGATGAAACATTCCAGCACTGGAAATAAATTCATATCCACACCAAATTTTGTGGAAATATATGACATTAAAACCAACTCCAGGGTTGCTACTGGTGAGGTAAATCATCATTCTAGATTGTATACGTTTTTTGAATTCATTGAACCTGATTATGTTTTACTGCTTACTCATGCTGATGAAAGTAGTAGGATTTGGAACGAAAGGTTTGGAAATTTTAATTTCAAATACATGCAACAACTTTGAAAGTGTTATAACCCTAAATTGCACCAGACATACTTCCCTCACATTAGGCCATCTCAGATTCCTTCTTTGCTCAAACACTACTAAACAACTCTTCTTAAAACCCTCTTTATAAAGTCCCACACGCCCTGCTCCATTACTTCACGTGTGTACACACTAGTTGATCCAATACAACCCGTGTGTACCTACAAAAGCACGGAAAAAGGAAAGTTGATGACGTAACACACAGCTTTGGGAAAGTTAACTAAACCTTTCAGCCATGTATGGCTGGTCATTCGACCAAATACCTAGCTCCTTATAGCCTATAAAAGAAGGGGTAAGGGTCCCATTTGAAAGAAGGAAAATCATAGTAAAGAGACTATACCCAATGGAGCATTCCCCTTGTCCCAACCTTTAGCCATCCTTGTGCAAAGAGAAGTATAGAGAAAAGAAGTTGGAGGACAGTTGAAGAGGAGCCCAAGACCAGGTTCGTGGAGCAGTGGTCAACTTCATCATTGTAAATTGCTTTAGTGAAGTTAATAATAAAGAAGTACTTTTCCCATCCCACCATATGAGGTTTTCATTGTTTATTGCATACATGTTGATTAAATCTCTAACCCATTAATCTGTAGATGAAATGCGTGTGGATTTATTTTTTTGTCTTTTGTGAATGCAGGTCAGCCTTGGAAGGAGAGTTGGAGTCATAGAGAGACCAAGCATGAAGAGGGATCGATATCAAACGCCGGAAATAAGGTATGTTCACTTGATCTTCTTAACTACGTATTTTCTTAAGAATAATGGGGATTAGGTCCAGGATGACGATAAAAAGTAGGAATCTTTAGGTATTTTATGCATGCATGATAAAACCCTAAGTTCTAGTCCATAGAGGGGTTTCCCACTCACAACAAAATTGGTGACCATACTAGGGATCTCTAGGGTTTCTGGGAATATATTTTCTTGGGTATTTTTAAAAACTGGTTTCATTCCTTGTTTTTAAAGTTTCTGCAAAAGTCTGAGCTTACAGAGATTCTGGTCTTCCATACGAGTTTTCTTTCTTTCTTTGCTTGACTGCATTTTTTTTTTTTACGGGACCCAGAGAGGTACATGTGGCCTATATAAGGTCTACACGCGTGTACCCATGCCCTACCTTCACACAGCCCATGTGTACACGCTAGGTAAGGAAGTATCAGTGGCATGTATGATTTCAGAAATATTATTTTAGGGAGCCAGTCATCCTCTCCCTTGTCAGAAGTAATCCCTCTCAGGGGTTTTCTAGAACTAATTATAGTCTTTGTTGTTTGCAGTTTATATCTTAGGTTCCACCTCATATTGGTTTGTTCTATGAAATTTTCTTTGAATTGTTTTCTTTTTTCTGTCAAAGTGAGTTTCTAAGTCTTCAAGAGATTCTAGTCCTCAATACCAGTAGTCTCTGCCAGTGCTTGATTGTTTGTCTTTTCATTTTTGAGAGTTTCAGAAGTACATGCAACTTGCATAAGGTCTGCACGCATGTACATGCACCCTGACTTTACACAGCTCATGTGCACACGATGGTTGTTGAACTGTCAGCAGCGTGCCTGTTGAGAAAGTTTTTGTTTATAGAGAGGCAATCATCCTTTTCTTTTTCAAGAGTTTATCCCTCTCGAGTTTTTTCGTCACTGTCATAGAAGTCAGTAGCTTAGGTTTGATCAAAGAAATAGCTTCCTTTTTCATTAAGAAGTTTCCTCAAAATTTTCCTTTCATAGGGTTTTTAGACAAGTGTGAGAGTCCTTTTTAATCTGCTTGTGTATTATTTTTAGAGTGACTCTTTGCAATCTGTGTTTAGGCTATAAGTTTCGGTGGTCTTTACTTGTTGATATTTTTCCTTTTTCTTTGTGAACATTCAAATAAAAAAAAATCTTTTATTTCTTATTTTGGTTAAATAGTTGTTGGTTTGCATTAGTAACCAGGAAAAGTATTTGCTTTCATAAGTTCTTGACGGTTTACTTAGACGATAAGTAGCTCGTAGTCGAGTGAAATCCTGTTTTGAGTTTGTTGTTCAAAGATCTTAGAAAATTTTATTTTGAAAAGTTGGTTAAAGAATTTAAAAGAGAAAATCTGAAGTTGTCAAGAAGTGTTTTGTTTCCATCTTTCTGTTTATCTTTCTTTTCATCTCTTAAAACATCACTAGTTTCACTATCATAACCTTTGACTTAAGACAAGCCATAAAAATTAATGCTAAATCTAAAATTAATTAGACTTTGTATGTTTCTAGGGTCAACCAACTAGTTTAGGGTTAGGGCCTTGAATTAGCTTGGAGAGGAAATTCTTCAAGGCCATTAAATAAAAAATTGGAGTCTGAGCTAGGGAGTGTTAAAATTCTAGTATCGTGAAAGTTATCCGGGACCCCTCTCTAACACAGGGGCTAAACACAAGGTCGTGTGCAAAAAATTAGTGGAGATAACCCCTCCAAAGCTGAAAGAAGCATAGTGGAGAGCACATACAGAGGGCTTAACTTGGGATTCCGTCGATTGCATTTGCCACAGAGCTTTGTGGGTCTCGAATCCATTTGAGGTCCTCAGTTGTCTTTTGGACCACTTTCTTTCGATACCCTTGACAGGTTTCGGTCTCGATACCCTGCTCATTGTGGTCTACCCGACTGTCGACTGTACCCGCCTAGTGACTGTTCGCGTGCTGGCAACTTAGTTGCCTATATTTTTTAGAGACATACACAGGTGACTACAGGGGTATACCACAGTACCTAGGACAAACATCGAGCCATGCTTTGTAGAGTATACCGAGAGGGTTCTTCCATGTTCGAGTTTCACTTGCACCAGTAATTTTCTCTAGTGTTGGTTGTTGTAACTGTTCTTCCAAATGGTTTAGTGACTGTTCTTCCAAATGGTTTAGTGTTTGCTTGTTTTATATTGTAGGAACATTGTTTCTAGCGTGTGTTGTTTTTGAATGAATAGAAAGATCTAGTGTGTCTTTGATATTCTCACACAGTGGAGGATCACGAGCTCCGTCGGTCACGAAGACTTCTTGGCCTGCCACCAATTACACTGGAGCCACCCTTGCCACCGCTAAGGCGAAAGCTAGACCAACAAGGGTCTTTTGAAGTGACCGGGTCATAGGAAACCAGTCCTGACCAACCTCTGTTAAAGGACCTTTCAACACCTTTAACGCGGGAAATAATGGAAGAAAATGTTGCCCCTTCTTCCGAGAATTCCTATATTCCCACTATGGTTGTCACCATAGGAGGTGTTCCACCTCCTAAACCACCGTCACTAGTTCGCGCCACCATGGTCTCGACTACTTCTACCTCGAGCAATGGTATGATCCCGTCTTTGGTGACGACCATTTCTCCTTTCACACAGAGTGCAATAGGCCCTCCCTTCTCATACGAGATGCCTAGATCAGGTACAAGCCCTGTACTATCCTA
This sequence comes from Picea glauca, assembly GCA_000966675.3. NCBI lineage: Eukaryota > Viridiplantae > Streptophyta > Pinopsida > Pinales > Pinaceae > Picea > Picea glauca. The sequence continues at coordinate 75,272 of JZKD02S1672854.1, read as the reverse complement.
CTCCACTTTGCAGACTTTAGGTTTGGGAGAAGGGAGCTCTAACACTCCTCTGCAAGGACCCATGGGGGGCACTTCAGCTCCCTTAAATTCTTTCCCTTATGGGGGACGTCATATACCTCCTTCGTCCCCTTCACTCAACAATACCCACTAGTAGTTCGTCAGGCCAAACACACACCATAGTTCACTTGGAGTAGGGAGTCAAGGACCACCTTCTCATAATATGTCGGTAGGGTTGACACCATTTTCTTTGTTTGGTGCATTTGGTAACAACACTTTCTCATCAGTCACTTTCACGATCAGGGGAAACCCCAGTTATGGCCAACCTAATCCTATGCAGGGTATTATTCCTGCACAGGGTGCAAACCCAGGAACTTCTTCTGCATCAAGACTTTGGAATTCCTGGCAAGGATCAGTTCCCTTGTCAGGAATGTTGATCTGGGGAAATTCTTTTCACAACTAATGGAACCCTAGGCAAGGTGCAATACCTATGCCCATGGGATCAACATGGGGCAACCCTTCCCAAAGCCCTCCTAATGTAATGCACGCCCAACCATCTGCCTCCTATTTTGGGAATCAGTTGATGATGTCTCCTTAAACGCAAAATCCGTATGCTAGTCATGGCCATGGTTTTTACCAGAACCCCAGCCAGCAACCCAACTTTTCTTGGCAACCTGGTGTCAGTCAAACTCCAGCCCCCTTTTTCCATGGTTATCATCAACAACAACCAAAACTACCTTTCTTGGCAACCTTACATTTTTCAGATTTGACAAGGTTGTTGAATGACCCCATCTGTCACAATCCACGTTGGCCCCCTATGCCGACGAAATTGCCTTTGGACATACCAAAGTTCAAAGCCAAACCTAACTAAGATCCAGGGGATCATGTGACCACCTTCCATCTTTGGTGCTTGTCTAATTCATGGAAATATGACTCCGTACAATTGTGATTGTTTCAACACACTCTCATTGGGAGTGTTGTGAAATGGTACATCGAGCTTGACCACTCGAGATATTATTCCCTCGGCGAATTGGTGATGGAATTCCTAAACCATTTCCAATTACCTTTGAGATACGACATCGGCACATAATTGTTGGCCAATTTCGAACAGACAAAAGAAGACCATATCTCTGATCACATCCAAGAATGGAGACACCAGAAGAGTTTTATTAAGGTACTAGTCCCACCGGCATTCCTTCTTGAGTGGTTCCTTAAGTATTTGGTCCCCCAGCTATCCAAAGACGTTGCAATGTCAGGAGTGTTTTCCAAAGAATATTCCATCATGAGAGATCAACATCTTGAGCTCATTTATTCTCAGTCTGGTTTACTGTATGAGATTTTGTCGGATGCACCACGATCCATACTTGATAAAACCAGACAAAGAGTTGGACCACATGCCGATGGTATTGTAGGTTCAGCACAAACCAAGCCCGCTGAAAAACTGACAAAAAAATTGCAGCAATTATCTATACAACACACAGCGGCCAACCAAACTACTGTTTCGGCTGCTCCCCCTACCCAAACGTCGGATGTACACAGTGTGCAATCGACAATTTCGAAGGCTAGCCAACAACCTGATGGAAAGAAAAAACAACGTAAGAAGGGTAAGGGGGATAAGAAACCCACTAATAATGATGGTGGGGGTAACACTGAGAAACGAAAGGCAAATTATCCATGCAACCTATGCGCAGAATACCACTCGACCCACCAGTACCCACAGCTTGCAAAGGCCCAAAATTTTGTGTCACAACAGCAACCTGCTATGTTAACAAATCCATTCCAACATGGGAAAAACCTAACCCAAGCCTCTACAAGCGCGGAAGGGGGCAATCAAGGAACCTCTCCGTCTTCAAACAATCCTGCATCCACAAATGTGTATATGATGAAAGGTGATTCTTTTATATCGACTAGAGCACATGACTACAGTAAGCCAAGCACCTCTGAGAAAGGCAAAGAAGATGAAATCCCATCTCTTCCTCTCTAGATCGAGAAGACTTTGGGTGAAACAATGACACGCATCCCAAAAGGTGCGTTCAAGAAATCTTCTCACAACCCAAACACAAGGGCCACCCCAGAACTATTATGTGGTGGAGGATTTATCTCAAACCCCTTGTGCGATGTTCGCTTTGGAGGTCCTCCAGAGCTGCCCTTCCCATAGGAAAGCTTTGTTAGCCGCTTTAGGATCTGCCGAGGCTTGTGATCCAGGTACAATCATGCTAGATACAACTGAATTAAAATCTCGTCTCACTTACCACATAGCATTTCAGATAGTAATGGCCTACCCCACGAAAACATTTACTCGGAACATTTTCCACATAGTGGTTGATGAGGGCACCTCAACATGCGTCATGTCGTTGGCATGTTGGAAGGCCATTGGACAACCCATTTTGTCTCTGTCACCTACTCTTCTTACCACTTTGATGGTCGTTCCTTTCGACCACATGGCATCATCCCCTCTTTTCCCATGCAGTTAGGAGTGAAGACCATGTGAATCGAGGTAGACGTAGTCGACACATCCCTCGACTACAATCTCTTGTTAGGTAGGGGTTGGACCTATGCCATGCAAGTAGTGATTGCTACAGTTGTCCAGCTCTTGTTGTTTCCACATGAGGGTCGGATCGTGACCATTGACCAATTTTCCTTCTCCAGACTTGACCCTTCATTGGGGGAATTCACGGTCCCAATGATTGACAATCCCCAACCAGGCATCATCAACGTAGGGGCTCGTTTGTGCCCATATTTGATGGGTACTTTCGATTACCCATCTCCTCAAGGCAATGTCAAGTTTGTATCAAACCACCATAAGGTTGAGATTTTCCAAGTTTCATCATTTCGCATGACTTACTTCAATGATCTGTGGATTCTTCCTTCCCTATCAGCCACGATGGAAGGGACAGGGCACCATGGTATGTCCATGCCCTTGTCCACGACAGAAGCAGCGTACTCTTTAGTCAATAAAGCTTCAGCCAACACCAATCTGACTCCGACACAAAAGTTAGATATGATCCCAGAGCCTATTTGGGCTCACGGTTCCCTCACTGGTACTGATTCATTAGACTTAGTATTTCCCTCAGACGAAGCAATCATTGAAGCAATGACCAGTCTGGACAAAACCTGGGACAATCTCCATCATAGATCATACTTCCTCCCAGAGTTAAGTAGAATCAAAGTAGGGGAATTCACCTTGACTATGACTGGAGATAGGTCTTGTCCTATCAATCCCTTGGATACACATGAGGTTTATGCCTAGGGTAATATGGAAACTATCACTGAAACTATACCGATTAATATCTCCATAACTTCTGGTATCATGGAGAATGTTTTCGTCGGAGCTGATTGTTCCCCCGAAGAGATTCAAATTTACACAGTCTTATTTAAATAATTCTGTGACGTTTTTTCTTGCTCTTATAAGGAAATTCCAGGCATTGATCCAAAAATAGTCGAACATGAGATCACAACTTATCCGGATTCCAAGCCAGTTCGGCAGAAGCTTCATCCAGTTAATCCCAGGAAAGCAATAGCTATTAAGGTGGAAGTAGAGAAACTTCTCAAAGCAGGTTTTATCTATCCTGTCCATTTGACCCAATGGGTGTCAAATCCTGTGTCGGTCAACATGAAACAGGGCACGATTCACGTATGTACGAACTTACATGATTTAAACAAAGCTTGTCCAAAAGATAATTTTCCCACACCATTCATTGACCATATAGTTGATGAATGCACTACTTGCGAGGATTTTTATTTCATGGATGGTTTTTCAAGATATAATCAGATACAGATCAAACCCAAGGACCAACACAAAACAACTTTCCTCTGTCCATGGGGTACATTTTCCTATCGTAAGATGCCTTTTGGCCTCAAAAATGTTGGAGCTACCTTCCAGCGGGCCATGTCTTTTTATTTCCATGATATCAAGCATATAGTCAAAGCTTATTTAGATGATTTAGCATCATGATCTCGCAAGAGAATGGACCATCTCGCACACCTTCGACTTACCTTTGAGCGATTTCACTACTTCTAGATTCTCTTGAATCCAAACAAGTGCAACTTTTGCGTAACATCAGGTCGTTTTTTAGGTTTCATAGTGTCAACAATAGGGATCATGGTCGATCCTCTCAAGGTTGAGGCAATAGTTTAGTTGCCTCCCCAACACACAATCCTTCAACTTTAGAGTCTACAAGGAAAGGTGAACTTTTTTAGGCGTTTCATCGCCAACTATACCAAGATCACAAAGGGATTTATTCGTTTACTGAAGAAAAACGTTCCTTTTCATTGGGATGATGCCGCTCAACACTCCTTCAAAGCATTGAAACATTCCCTCACAACTTCCCATCTACTTTGGCTACCCAATTATAACAAAGATTTCTTATTATACTTGGCTGCAACAGAGTAAAAAATCTGCATGGTCTTAGATCAGGAAGATAATTTTCTCTCAGAATATGTGATCTATTACCTAAGCTAAGGCCTCGTCGGACTGGAACTCAATTATTCTCATATCGAAAAACTTGTGTTGGCAACAGTCCATGTTGTCCAATGGTTCCATCATTATGTTATGTTTCACAAGACCACCGTCATTACCATTGTGAATTTGTTTCAATACGTGTTGACATGATGGGTAATCGACGAAAATATTAGTAGATGGATAGTCTCCCTCCAGGAATTTGACATAGATTTTGTTTCGGTGAAATCCAAAAAGTCACTGGTCTTCGCAAAACTTATCTCAAAACTTCCGGTTGAGTCAGGTGATGTTATGCCCGAAGAATCACCTATTCGAGGAGATATGATCCTGATAGCATCTTCAGACCCCTGGTATGGAGATATTCTTGTCTATCTCCAGACTTTGAAGTGCCCTGCCTCTACTTCTCGTGATGAACGTCATCATATACGTCATCAGGCCAAGAATTATCTCATCCTCGAGGACACTCTCTATCGTTGAGGTGTAGATTGTGGTATTTGTTGATGCCTCACTTATGAAGAAGCAGAAATCGTGCTTAACAATTGTCATACTGGAGTATGTGGCGGTCATTTTTCTGGGTTGGAAACAACCCAAAAGATTTCAAGAGATGGTTACTTATGGCTGACACTAATCAAAGATTGTATCAAATTGGTCAACAAGTGCCACCCATGTGAGATCTTCTCTCAGAAGATGAGGGCACATCCCACTCCCATGTTTCCTGTCATCACAGTTGGTTCCTTCACCAAGTGGAGAATTGATTACACTACATGAAACCCTCCTTCAACAAGGGGGCACCGTTATATCATTGTAGTGAGTCGAAGCTATGCCAACATTTAAAGATGATGGAGAGACTGCAACTCTCTTTTTGTTCAACCAGATAATCGTAAGGTTCGGTGTCCCGAGAGAGATTGTCACTGACCATGGCAGTCACTTTTAGAACCAAATGATGACCGAATTAACATCAAGGCTTGGGTTGCAGAAAGAACATTCATCACCCTACTACCTCCAAGTGAATGGTCAGGTGGAATCTATAAATAAATCTCTTAATACCATCCTACATCGAATGATCAATTCGGCCAAGTCAAATTGGCATTTGATGTTATACTCAGCATTATGGGCTTACCAAACGTCTATTAAGACTGCAACCAGTTTCTCACCTTTTCAACTCGTTTACGGGCTGGAAGCAGTCTTGCCTATAGAATGTCAGATCTTGTCCCTAAATTTGGCAGTACAGTTACTGCCAGACACTTCTCCACTTGAAGAGAGGTTATTATACCTTGAGGGGCTCAATGAGTAACGTCATGATGTGTCCCTGGCCAAAGAGGCTCACAAACAAAAAGTCAAGTGTCAGTATGATCGGCCTGTTCGTCCTCGGATTTTCTCTGGAGGCGACATTGTCCTGGTCTATGACCAAGATAAGGACTCCCTGGGGGTAGGAAAATTCAAACCCATGTGGTTCGAACCTTTCATCATAAAAGAGATTCTAAAAAAGGGCGCTTATCGTATGGTAGACTTTGAGGGAAATGCTTTGACGGAGCCTAGAAATGGGCTCTACCTCAAGAAGTATTACTCATAGGTAGGTCACCTTGGGTAACTTTTTGTAACATATGTATAGTTTGTGTACTATTTTCTGGTTTCTTTTGGTTTTATGGATGTGTCATTTTTAATGTTATCTTTTGTAACTGTGGCAGATGTCAAGTGAATTAGAGGTGTCCATTGGGTACGTAGACGGCACTAGATGAGACACTCAAAGGCTTGCCTCTGCAGCTTGGGTAATTTTTACACCTCAGGGCCAGTTATTATCTTCAGGAGGTATATGTTTAGGCGACACCACAAACAATGTCGCTGAATACAACGCAATTATTGAGTTTCTTCGTGATGCCCTGGCATTTGGTATCTCAAATCTCTAGGTCCATTTAGACAATCAACTGGTTTTGTCTTAGTTAAATAGAGTCTACCGTGTTCATAATCCTACTTTACATCGGCGATTCATTAGGGTATGTCTCTTAGAACGAATCTTTGATTATATTACATATTTTCATGTTCCTAGGAGATTAAACCAAGTCACAGATACTCTAGCTAATCAAATCTTAGATAGGCATCTCGCACACATATAAGAAATACATACACATGCACATGTAAATATATTTTTAAAGGAAGACATAATCCATAAGACATAAAAAGACATAAAAATCCATCTATAATATCAAAATCATCAGATTACATAGGTGGGCACATGCACCTCAAAAATACGACCAGTAACGAGTCATGGGGCTTATGCCCTCAAAACATATATACAAGTAGTGCCCTCAGCAAGTGAAAAGTCCAGAATATCTAAGGTCAAGACCCGTGGGCCCTATTGTAATGATCAACAACATTTACCAAATGCTGAAAAAGTCGGACCCACAGCCGTGGTGCCCACACTACATGAGGCTGCATATATGGCGATAGATCCTCAATTTCTGCCATGGGGACTGTGCGAGTGAGTGAGGTAAAAATTTTCTCTACTCATCTCAAAACCCTCTCAGCCTCACTGGTTGGAAGCTCTCCTCCTGCTGATGGTCCCCCTGCGGCCCGTGGCCGAGGACGTCACCTGTTCCTCGGGTAATCCGCTAGTCACACTGGTCCCACATATGCACATAATAGACACATATATGTCAAATGATCTGGTATAAAAAATGATATATATATAAAAAACAACATAAAAATTACATATAGTTATCACTGAAATTTCGTCCGCACATGGCGACAAGAACTCAGCATCGTCAAAACAGGAATGAAGTCATTCATGACACAAGATTAATTCCACAGCATGGCAAAAGGGTCAAAAACTATACAAAATAACCAAAAATTGAAGGGCGCTTTACAGAATCTGGGTGCACACGCATATGCACAGAACAACAACGTACAATGCACGCATACGCGCACGATGCACGGTTGTTAGGTGGAAAACCCATGCACCTGCTAAACGGCGCATTTATTGAAATTGGTCGGCCTCCCAACCACTAATGGATCAACTCCCAAGCCAATTTGACATCAAATCTGAGCTGAATCCGCAGAGTAGGCTGGTCAAAGACCTAATTGAGCCCTAAAGAGCCCCTTTTCACACCTCAAAGGAGTTACATAATCACCCAATGCCATGCTATAAAAAGACATGAAGAAACATCATTTTCTCAAGGAATTTCATGTAAGGTTATGCTGCTTATATTGTTTTAAGGACTCACTCCTTGACAATAACACATTAGCACCATTTCATTGAGCTATCCACCTCTCTCTTGAGTGGATATGCTTTGATTTCTTTCACCATCATTCTCATTTTCTCATTGTAAGGAGAGAAAGTTTGTGAGGGCCTCAAGAGCCTTCCTTTGGAGGAAGAAGGAACCACAGTTCCCTTTCTTCATTGTTCTTTGGATTTCATCAATTGATCAGCCTAAAAACATTGGTGATATTGGTCCATTGTGTTTGTTATTTTTTTTTTTCATATGCTCATAGTTTTAGTTTGTTTTAGTTTAATTCTTGTTTATATTTTTGTTGTTCTTTTTCTAACCCTTTCCTCTACAGCTGTCATGCCTAGCAAGACCCAACTGGGCATGTAAGCACTCTTTATTTTCTCACCTAGTGACGAATTGGGTGCAAACAGATTGGCGACCGTACAGGGGAGTTGGTATCAATTCCTCCCTCATTTGGGTTTATTTTGCTTTCCTTTTTCTTTCATTAACTTGCAGGTGCACAAACCGGCCTCTGTCGACCTGCTAACCAGTCAATTCAAGGAAGAATTGAGAGAAATTCATCCGGACTTTTGTTCTCGGCCATTTTCCACAGGCGCGTGGGTATTCCACCCCACAGGCGCGCATCGTGCGCGCATGCACCTGTTCAGTAGTTTCTATCTACGCGCATGTGCTTTAGGTCTCAATTTTTCCAGCATGCAGGTGCCATATGCGCCTTTGTCCACACTAAGGGCCGCACATTTGAACTAAAATCTACATTTTAAGGTCTTGGGATGTGGGGAAAATCATTTTCCTTCTTAAGAATGATGATATGCATGCTCTAAATACTGCACCACTTAGACCCCTCAACTTATAAAGGGGATACTCAAACAAACATAGGCACTTAGGTGGATAAAAATCATTTTCCCTTATTTTCTTTTTGCCACATGGATGGCTTGCTTTGATTTATAATCTAAGTTGGACAATCATACTTAATCACACCTAATTCACATTTGGGACTAGAAATTGAAGTAACAATATTGAGTATGCTCTTCTCTTGCGCCATCAAGTGATCTTGAGAACCAGAAAAGGATTGCGAAAACGATCTCATCTCCCTTAAAACAAAAATTGCAAAACCTTTAGGAAAGGACAAAGGCCCTTTTGGGACCCCTCTTAGTTTTATTTTTCAAACATATCTTAAATTTGTAATGGGCCCATACATGCCCACATGTCACAAAAGTAGGATAGTGGTTGGAATTTT
>JZKD02S1672854.1:36785-47879 GCA_000966675.3 Picea glauca | reverse complement strand
ATTGTTTTAAGGACTCACTCCTTGACATTAACACATTAGCACCATTTCATTGAGCTATCCACCTCTCTCTTGAGTGGATATGCTTTGAGTTCTTTCACCATCATTCTCATTTTCTCATTGTAAGGAGAGCAAGATTGTGAGGGCCTCAAGAGCCTTCCTTTGGAGGAAGAAGGAACCACATTTCCCTTTCTTCATTATGCTTTGGATTTCATCAATTGATCAGCCTAAAAACATTGGTGATATTGGTCCATTGTGTTTGTTATTTCTTTTTTTCATATGCTCATAGTTTTAGTTTGTTTTAGTTTAATTCTTGTTTATATTTTTGTTGTTCTTTTTATAACCCTTTCCTCTACAGCTGTCATGCCTAGCAAGACCCAAATGGGCATGCAAGCACTCTTTATTTTCTCACCTATTGACGAATTGGGTGAAAACACATATTTTTAACAAACAAACAAAAAAAACGATGGAAACTTACCCATCTCTCCTTGCTCCTCGCCAAGAGGTACTGGTATCTCAGGGTCTCTCGAGAATTCAATCCCATCATAAGGGTAATCCTCTATGACTAGGATCTGTCACGACAACCAAGCAAAAAAGTTGTCATCAAAGGACTCATTGGTCCTTCCTTCCCCCTGTCGTGGTAGAAACACTGCCCATCTGCATATCGCAGGAAGCGAGGCACGATGCCCCCATACCACCTCTCGAGGTTTGAAACTGGGCACTCTTTCAAAGAAGAAAGAGAAAAGAATCGTCCAAAACCCAAAGTTCCTCTGAGTCCGCGACCAGTATTCTGTCAGCTGTCTCTTCATACAGTCCAATAATGTGGTGCTCCAATCAAAAATCTATGCATTTAAGCATTGAACTATACATTTCATCTGTGCACAGGAAGTCTGATGCAAAGTGTTAGTAAAATTACTCGTCTGAAGCGCAAGAGCGATCAGAATTGCAAATGGCACAATGAGCGTAGAGCGTAGCTCACAGAAGAAATCCATTTCGGGCTTAAGTCAAGCGAGCGAGCAGTCCATTTTCAATGGTCGGGATTCTTTCAAAGGAACAGATCAACGGTTGATGGGAAATCGCGAATAGCAGATTTGTGCCAAGATTAGCACAAATGGACCATGCCCATATTGTATGCAAGGAAGAATAGCAGGCGTCCATGCAAAGGACGTGTGGCGAACGATTAGGTTCCTCGCTACTTCGCCCATTGCGATTTCAAGGCGCAAAGAGCAGCTCCGTCATTTTCCGATGCCCGAGGTGCCGGGAGTGTCCAGAACCTGGGCCCACATCATCGTCGACATTTCGGAAATCATGAGTTTGAAGGGTAAAAGTCCCATATCATTCTGCATCTCGAAGCCCTGAACCCCGAAAGCACCGAAGACGCCCAAAGTCGGGCTCGCAATATCATGGAGCGATCTCAGCCATTTATCCACAGGAGACACCTGGCGCACGATTATACTCCTCGTTGTTTCGCCCATCATGATTTTGAGGCACAAGGTGCAGCATCATCATATTCCCAATGCGCAAGGTGCCGGGAGTGTCCAGGACCCGGACCAAAATCATCATCGGAAGAGTTTAGAGTTGTCATATCTAGAGGGATGCGTGGCGCTAGATTAAGCCGTCTTGGAATTTCACTCATCGCGATTTCAGGGGACAGGGATCAACCCCTTCCTATTCACGAACACTGAAATATCCTTTGAGAGTAAACACAGGGTCACAGTCCGTGGTCACTGGGAAAGAAGAGAGCTGCGCAAAAGGAGCCCAAGGCGTCAGGGCTAGTCGTCGAAAGGATCATCATGATCTCCATGCGCCATCTGATGTGATATCGATCCTGGTTTTCTCTTGGAGTAAATGAATATGAGGACGGTTGGTTGAAACCTCCTTTCATCCATTAAGTATGAGATATGGAGGGTCTGGTAGGTGGTCTGCTCGAGAAGGTCCCGTGTTCCCTTTCTTCAAAAGAAGCTACGTCTATTTCTCGACTAGCCGGAGGAGGTCTGCACACGCTAGCTTGACACTTAATGGCTCAGCTACTCCCCTTACAGGAGCCATGCGAAGTTAAGATGGTGTCTGACATGGATTATCCGTTCAAATTTGGCTAAAGGGACACCACGCCTTGGATGGTTGAACATGCCTCTGTTAGGTGAATTTTCCTGAGTATATAGACTTAGTCTTTGTATTTTTATAATCTATCGGTGGTAGAGCGAAGCTCTCGACTGTAAAGTTTTAATAGACATTCTAGCTTTCTGGTTATGCATCTGTATGTGAGAGTTATTGTTCTATGACAGACATTCTTTCTTACTCCATCTAATTTTCATCTCATACTGAGAGAGCTCGTGATCGACTGATTCGTGTGAATTGTTGCAATTATGTTATGATAAAGGATTTATTGTCGCATTGTTGTATTCTCCGGTGTTTTGCGTTTGAATGTAAGAAGATATTGCATTTAAATTTCTTCTTCCACAGTCTGTTAGAAACCTGATGTTTATGACAGACCTTTGCATCTCTCTGATACAAGTCTTCCCCCCTACTCACCCTTACTACAACTCATTGTCTGGATATTATATAAGACCTCACTTGCCTATGCATGCATGGCCTAGTTTCAGAGTTAGAACCACATCCTTTTGAGTTAGATTCCATTCGATCACCCCATTAAACAAATCATGACATAAACTGATGGGCGTCGGGCTCTACTCTTGCTGCAATCCAGGGGTGAATTCTGACGCTAACATTTCTAGCGTCATTGTCGGGGATGAAGTTGAAAATTTTCCCCGGGATTAAACGACATTGAGCCTCTGATTCTAAAGGTGCATCATGTATCAGAGCCTTTGAAGATTTCTACTGTGCACCTGGTGACTCCATTGTGATGACTCCACTGTGGTGAACCTTCCGTGTTAATTGTGGCTTTCAGAGGTAGACATATGTGGTCTCATCCACAACTGCCTCTAGCTACACCTGAAACTGATCCAGAGGTGGTTCTCAGAAAAGGAAAGGCCCCTGAAGAAGAAGCTTCCACTGCCGAAACAGGTAATCCACCATCTCCTTCTGTAAGAACTCCATTTTCTCCTCCTCAGTTTCTTAATAGACCTCCTTCAGAGGTTTCATGTTTCTTGAACTTTGGGAGTGTTCCTGTTGAGTTTTTCCCTCCTAGTCTGGGATTGGAGGGAGAAATCCTTGTCACTCCCATCTCCTTTGAAGTTGTACCTTGGCGTAGACCCAGGACTACAGAAGATTTCCCCACTCTTGCACAAAGAGGAGAATCTACTGATTTGAGCCCATTAGCCTTTTCCTTAAACCCCCTCTTGTTTCCCACTCCACTCTGAGACTCATTCCCAGTAAACCCTGTACAAACTCCTTCTCCTCCAAGTTATCCTCCACCTAATACTCCTATGGCTGGTGCTAATCCCCCTCTAAATAGGATGGATGCCATATTTTCTGCCATATATTCTCCCTTAGTTATACCCCCTCCTATGAATCCTCTCCCTACTGGAGATTACTTGAAGTATATGCCCAAGTTCACTGGGGAAGGGTACGTAACTGCGGAAGAGCACCTGGATGCTTTCTACAGTTATGCAGACAACCTGAACATTGAAAATGAAGATTTCTAGATGAGAGTCTTTGTCCAGAGCCCGGATGGTGAGGTCAGGAAATGGTTTAGAGGATTGCCCCCAGATCTGTTGCTGGGATTGAAGCCCTGGATAGTGCTTTCTTGAGGCAATGGGGCGATAGGAAGGATTTCATGTATTACATAACAGAGTTCGGGTATTTAAAGAAGATGGAAGGAGAGTCTATCTCTGACTTCTCCAAAATATTCAATAAGATGTATAACAAGATCACCGCCGAAATAAAGCCTTCAGAAGCCTCGGCCAAGATTTCTTATGCCAGTGCGTTTGGTCCTGATTTATATCTTTTATTGAGAGAAAGAAGAGCCACCTCCTTAGCTCAAATGCAAGATGCAGCCATAAAGGTGGAATCCAATGTATTAGCAGCTGACAGACTGAGGAACAAGGCTGACGCAGACAGAAGAAAGGGAAGGTCGGAAGCCTCAACTTCTGGCCCATCGGTGCCCCACCCTCAAGTGGATGAGCTGACCAGGATGGTGAAGTCTCTGTCTGCAGAAATGGAGAGAATGACGGTGGAAGGGATGAAAGCATACAAGGGCCATCATAACGCTGAAAACAAAGAAGGTTTCAGGAGGCCAAACAATATTACTTCCCCGACTGTGCAAAGGGAGAGGGGAAGAGACAGAGAAGACCACAAAATTCAGGCCCCTTTTCAAAACAAATTTATGGCCGAAGGTGAAGAAGGAGAAACATATGAGCTTGATCTTGAAATCCATTTCTTCGGGGACACTCCTCCTTTTCCTCATCTCACTCAATCAGCATACGAGGATTCTCTCATGGATAGTCAGCTAAATGAACTAAGCAAAGGAGACAAGGCTAGTGGCAGCCAAGGCAGGTATGACCTGAGGTCTAAGAAAAAGACAGTAGCACCTAATGTTCCTGAGCGCTTCACTAGAACAGAGAAACCTGCTAATGAAGTGGAAGATATTCACAAAGGTAAGAAGACCCAACCCCTCTCTCCCATAGTCTAGAGTCATGTTCCTGAAATAAGAGAAATCCCAAAGCTTACATCTTCTTTTAATTTCGAGCATGAAATCCAAAAGATCAGAATCCCTGTGCCCCTAACCGAATTGATTAAACATGAAGGGTTCAAGAAACGCTTCTCTGAACTTTTAAAGTATGAGACTTTAGGCCTTCCCACAGACTCCATCAATTTGCAATATGAAAATCCTGTAGTTACTCTAGGTCCTATGGTAGAAGACAGAAATGACTCATCCCCTACCTTCTACACTTCCCTGAACATACATGACAAGGTACTGCAAAACTTCTTAATGGATTCAGGGACTTCTTACAACCTCATGCCCAAAACTGTCATGGAAGAATTAGGACTAGAAGTCACTCGATCTTATCATGACTTCTATTCCTTTAACTCTAGAAAATTTCAATGTCTAGGAGTTATCAAAGACCTGGTCATGACCTTGTTTCAGTTGCCCATGAAAAATGTGGTCATGGATATTGTAGTGGTTGATGTCCCCCCCAAGTTCGGTATGTTGTTATCAAGATCTTGGATAAAAATACTAAGGGGAACTTTGCAGATGGATCTCACATATGCTACTATCCCATTATTTGGAGGAGAACATAGGAGGCTATATAGGGAATCCCAATTGGCCTATATAATCAGTGATGAAGCTAATCCCACCAACCATCCCATCTTTGCCTTAGACACTGATTTAGGTTCCAGTTTACTGCAACTCACTCATGCTCCCAAGCCTCCTCTTAAACTCAGAAAGCAACCCACCACTGCTCATGAGTTCCCTCCCTCCATCACCCCCATCTGGAAAATGTTTTTTGATGGATCCTGTTCCAGGGAAGGCACTGGTGCTAGGGTTTGTTTTGTGTCCCCTTCTCAGGAAATCGTGTCCCTGTCCTATAAGCTGGAATTTGAAACCACCAACAATGTGGCAGAGTATGAATCCCTTGTTCTAGGATTGAGAGCTGCAAGGGAAATGGAAATTCAAGAGGTAGAAGTGTTCGGAGATGTAGAGTTGGTGGTCCAACAAATCAGAAACGCTTATCAGGCTAAGAACCCTCTACTCAGAAATTATAGAAATGAAGTATGGGACCTAATTGACAATTTTTTCTCAGCCTTCAACATCTCTTTTATTCCAAGGGAGGATAATACTGTGGCCGATTCTTTAGCTGTTTCAGCTAGCCAGTTCGAGGTCCCTCAGCCGTCTATGGCCAAATATGATGTTGAGATAAAATATAGGCCCTTTGTACCAGACAATGTCAAGCATTGGAAGGTATTCGAAGATGACCTGAAAATCGAGAAATTTCTCCAATCTGTTGATGAATTTTATGCATTGCACATTGATCAGGATCCTGATACAGAAGATAACCCTCATCCTGAGGTATTTTTAAATAAAATTGCTAACCACCAGATCATTCAGCTACCTAGCAATCACATTCTGAGGGGACTTATTCCTTTAGAAAGATTTTTCGATGGGAATGATGTGGCAGTAAAGGATAGGTTTTCAGGTGAAGATGCTGACACAGCCAAGTGCAACATTGGCACGCCGAAGGAGCCTAAGTTTGTCAAGCTGTCAAGGAGTTTGACCACAGAACAGAGGGCCAAATATACTGAGCTGCTGAGAGAATTTGCTGATGTGTTTGCATGGACCTACAAAGATACCACTGAAGGAAGAGGTTAAGCCCTTTAGGCAGAAGCTAAGACAGATAAATCCCATGTTGCTGCATGTCATGGACAAAGAATTAAAGAAGTTTTTAGAGACTCGGATCATCGTCCCCCTGAGATATTCCGAATGGGTGGCCAATTTGGTTCCGATAAAGAAGAAAAGTGGAGAAATCAGGCTTTGTGTCGACTTCAGGAACCTGAATAGGAGCTCAAAGAAAGACAATTACCCCCTACCCAACATGGAACACATATTGAAGAGGGTAACCGGGGCATCTAGGATCTCCATGATCGATGGTTTCTCTGGCTATAATCAGATATCGGTCATGCCTGAAGACAGAGAAAAGACAGCCTTCACCACTCCTTGGGGCACATTCATGTATTCCAAAATGCCATTTGGACTGATGAATGCAGGAGCGACATTTCAGTGAGCCATGGACATAGCCTTCATTGGGGAGAAAGATAAGTTTGTGGTGATCTATCTGGATGACATAACAGACTTCTCCAAGTCTGACAAAGAGCACTGTTGTCACCTGAGAAAGGTTTTTTCGAAGTGTCAAAGGTTTGGCCTTTCCCTAAACCCCAAGAAATCTTTGTTTTCTATGAAGGAAGGGAAGCTATTAGGCCATATAGTATCAACAGAAAGAGTGAGGATTGATCCTAGCAGAGTTGAGGCAATTCGGACCCTGTCGCTTCCCAGGTCTAAGAAGGAAGTTTAGGCCTTTTTGGGGAAGATTAATTTTCTAAGGAGATTCGTCGCAAATTTTGTTGAGCTGGTGAAACACATCACAACCATGCTCGGGAAGGGAAATGAAGTGAAGTGGACCGCTGAACCTAGGGAATCTTTTGTCCAAATAGAAAGAGCATTGACTGAGGCACCTGTTCTGATCAGTCCTGACTATTCCAAAGATTTCCTAATCTTCTCTTTCACTTCTTTTGATACAGTAGCAATGGTCTTGTTGCAGAAAAATGAGGAAGGGCGAGAGCAACCCATCGCCTTCTTCAGCAAGGCATGAAGAGATGCAGAGGTCAGGTATGAAATCATGGAGAAATAGGCATATGCCTTAGTGAAATCTCTCAAAGCTTTCAGAGTCTATGTCTTGCAATCAAAGGTGACCGCATATGTTCCCTCAACCTCTGTGAAGGAAATTCTTATGCAGTCCGACACTAATGGGAAGAGGAGTAAATGGATAGCCAAGATCCTGGAATTTGATTTGGAAATAAGGCCTACCAGATTGATCAAGGGTCAAGGCCTAGCCAAGCTATTGGTTGAAGCAAATCAAAAAGTTTTGGGGGTGGATTTCATCAATGAACAATCACAAAATTAGCAGAATCAGTTGTCCGATGTAGGCCCTCAAACAGAACCTTTGTTGGCTCGATGCCCTTGGTATAAGGATGTCATATATTTTCTGCAGGAGTTGCAGCCCCCAGATGGCCTGCAAAGAAACAAAGAAAGAGCTTTGAAGCTCAAGGCAGATAGGTACTGCATTATCGATCAAATTTTATACTGGAAAGACCCCATGGGGGTGCTTTTAAAATGCATGAATCCACAAGAGGCCGACAGGATCATGGTCGAATTTCAGAGAGGCCTATGTGGAGGGCACCATTCATGGAAGACCACAGCCCACAAAATTTTCAGAGTTGGGTACTACTGGCCCACCTTGTTCGTTGATGTCCATAGAGGGGTTAGAGCCTGTATCACATGCCAAAGATTTTCGGGAAAGCAACAGCTCAAGTCCCTGCCTTTAAAGCCTGTAGTTGTTTCGGGACCTTTCCAGCAGTGGGGACTTGAATTTATTGGAGAAATCCACCCTGCTTCTAGCGGGTAGCACAGATGGATCCTGACTGCCACAAATTTCTTTACTAAGTGGATTGAAGTTATTCCCACCAGGAGTGCTTCTCACAAGGTAATCATAGGATTCCTGGAAGACCTCATCATAAGGTTCGACTACCCAAGTAAGATTGTTACTGACAATGCAACCTCTTTTAAGGTTGAGCCGTTAGTCAAGTTCTGTGAACAATTTGGGATCAAACTGATTCACTCTACCCCATATTATCCCCAGGGAAATGGTTTAGCAGAGTCCTCCAACAAAAGCCTGATAAGGATCATTAAAAGATTACTGGAGGACAACAAAAGGGCTTGGAACTCAAAGCTGAAATTCGCTCTATGGGATGATCAGGTGACCACAAAGAGATCTATAGGCATCTCCCCTTTCCAGTTAGTTTACGGAGCAGAAAATGTCCTCCCTTCTCAACTGGCTTTTCCCGTAGCGAAATTCTTCCAGGATTATCAAGAAGAGCCCAATGACATGATCAGAAGAATTCATCAACTTGTAGAAGTTCAGCAGGCCAGAGAGCAGGTAATGATCAGAATTCAAAGCCATCAGCAAAGGATCAAGCAGGTTTTTGATAAGAAGGCTAGGAAGGAAGAGTTTTGGATAGGAGACTTGGTACTAAAATGGGACACTCCTAAACAAGATAAGGGCAAACATGGCAAATTTGAAGCACTGTGGATTGGGCCTTTCAAAATCTCTGAGGTTTTCTCAAATAACACGTATAGGTTGCAGGATTTGGAGGGCAAAGAAGTTTTCAGTAGCCCAGTAAATGGGCATTTTCTTAAAAAAAAAAAAATCTGAGCCTTCGTGTCTCCTGTGTTTTGTAAATATTGTCCTTTTAGTCCTCTTTTTTTATCATTTCGGCTCAGTAAATGACTCCATAGCCCAACAGCAAGGCACTGAAATTGCAGAATGAGTCCTTAGAGCATCACAGGGATGACTATATGCCCCATGGAGCCTAATGTTAGTAACATTACTCGTCCAAAGCACAAGAGCGATCAGGACTGCAAATGGCGCGATCAGCGTTGAGCGCAGCTCACAGAAGAAATCCATTTCGGGCTTAAGTCAAGCGAGCGAGCAGTTCGTTTTCAACGGTCGGGATTCATTCAAAGGAACAGATCAACGGTTGACGGGAAATCATGGATAGCAGAGTTGCGCTGAGATTAGCGCAAATGGATCGCACCCATATTGTATGCAGGGAAGAATAGCATTCTTCCATCCAAAGGACACGTGGCACATGATCAGGTTCCTCGCTGCTTCGCCCATCGTGATTTCAAGGCGCAAAGAGAAGCTCCGTCATTTTCCGATGCACGAGGTGCCGGGAGTTTTCAGGACTCGGGCCCACATCATCGTCGGCTTTTCGGCAGTCGCGAGTTCGAAGGGTAAAAGTCCCATATCATTCTACATCTCAAAGCCTCGAACCCCGAAAGCGCCGAAGACGCCCAAAGTCGGGCCCGCAATATCACGGAGCGATCTCATCCGTTTATCCATAGGAGACACCTAGCGTGCGATTAGACTCCTCATTGTTTCGCCCATCGCGATTTCGAGGCGCAAGGTGCAGCATCGTCATTTTCTCGATGCGCGAGGTGTCGGGAGTGTCCAAGACCCGAGCCCACATCATCGTCGGAAGAGTTCAGAGCTGTCAGATCTAGAAGGACACGTGGCACTAGATTAAGTCATCTTGGCGTTTCACTCATCATGATTTCAAGGGACAGGGATTATCCCCTTCCTATTCACGAACGTCAAAATCTCCTTTGAGAGTAAACACAGGGTCAAAGCCTGTGGTCACTTGGGAAAGAAGAGAGTTTTGCAAAAGGAGCCCAAGGCGTAGGGGCTAGTCGCCGAAAGGATCATCATGATCTCCATGCCCCATCTGATGCGATCTCGATCCTGGTTTTCGCTTGGAGTAAATGAAGATGAGGACGGGTGGTTGAAACCTCCTTTCATCCATTAATTATGAGATATGGAGGTTCTAGTAGGCGGTCTTCTCAAGAAGGTCCCGTGTTCCCTTTTTTCAAAAGAATCCACACCAAGTTCTCGACTAGCCGGAGGAGGTCTGGACATGCTAGCTTGGCACTTAATGGCTCAACTACTCCCCTTACAGGAGCCATGCATAGTTAAGGTGGTGTCTGACAGGGATTATCCGTCCGAATTCAGCTGAAGGGACACCACACCTTGGATGGATGAACATGCCTCTGTTAGGTGAATTTTCTTGAGTATATAGACTTAGTCTATGTATTTTTGTAATCTCTTGGTGGTAGAGTGAAGCTCCCGACTGTAAAGTTTTAATAGACATTCTAGCTTTCTGGTTATGCATCTGTATGTGAGATTTCTTGTTCTATGACAAACAGTATTTCTTACTCCATCTAATTTTCATCTCATACTGAGAGAGTTCGTGATCGACTGATTTGTGCGAATTGTTGCAATTATGTTATGATAAAGGATTTATTGTCTTATTGTTGTATTCTCTGGTGTTTTGCGTTTGAATGTAAGAAGATATTGCGTTTAAATGTCTTCTTCCATAGTCTGTTAGAAACCTGATGTTTATGATAGACCTTTGCATCTCTCTGATACAAGTCATCCCCACTACTCACCCTTACTACAACTCACTGTCTGAATATTATATAAGACCTCACTTGCCCATGCATGCCTGGCCTAGTTTCGGAGTTAGAACCACATCGTTTTGAGTTAGCTTCCATTCGATCACCCCATTAAACAAATCGTGAAATAAACTGATGGGCATCGAGCTCTGCTCCTTCTACAATCCACGGGTGACTTCCGATGCTAACACAAAGTGGTAGACCCTGTAATCCACTCGATAAGAAACACTATCGCCTGTAGTGCTAAGTCTAAGATCTTACTTATCGTCACTTGCGATCTCATCCTATCTGTACCCACTGTTGAGCTCCAAATCTACCCAAGTAAATTAGAGTGCATTTATTATCAATCTGGTGTTTGTAAGACTTAGAGGCATGTCCAAAGTATATGGATTTTAGAGATAGTTTTTATC
>JZKD02S1672854.1:1413-14915 GCA_000966675.3 Picea glauca | reverse complement strand
CACCATGATAATTCGACCTTTCCTTGGTATCATCACCATACTGGTGCATTACCCTTGATTACATGAGTTAACTCCTCACTACTCTCTGTTCAGTCAGTTAACTGAAGACTAGTTGACTAGTTAACTCAACTAGGTAGCAATTCACTCCCAGAACTGCCTGAGAGACTAGACTAGGTGGCAGTTCACTCCCATAACTATTGGTGTGTGTCCAGATCACTCTAGACCACCACTATGGTGCATTAGTTCTCCTCCAATGTGCACTCATTGAGTTATACAAAGTATATCATGTGTAAATTATTCATTATTCTTAACGGTTAATGAGAATTATTTCATTCTGTCTCTCCTTCTTTCTCCAATTCTCTCTGCAAATCTGTGTATTATTGTTTAGCTAGATACATTTTGTGCAGGTTCAACACATTTACAGACTAGATCTATCATATACCGAATCAGACTGAAACTCATCATTCCAAACAAATATGTTCACCCATCAATAGTTGTGTTGACAAGAATTATATTCCATTGATTAAATTTTGAACACGACTAGACTCAATTCCAAATGAATGACCAAAACTTCTTGTCATTACGAGTCATAATGTTTATACCAACTCAGAATAACTATACCCACATCCTATGTACATGAAATAATTATGTGTGTTGACCCAAAACAAAAACTATGTCACCAAAAAAATGAAGCAAAGGAGAACAATTTCTCGAATGGAAGAGACATCAACCATAATTCATTTGACAAATATGGGTTTGAGCCTGTTGGCTTCAAGAATATGGGTTTGAACCCTTCATTTTTAAAATCAAATATATTCAAGATTGATGAAGAATGTACACTCAGTATGAACAAATAAATTGATTGTACGAAACTCAAAGTATTTCACAAAACTCAGTTTCACCCATTCTTTACCTTGTAAATTTGAGTTCTAATTGACCAACATAAAATGGGTTTGACCCATTTTTAAACTTTAAAAAATGACCAAAATGCAGTCAGGTTCAATTATGGGTCAAAAAATATTGTTGGTTTGGTGTTTTGACTATTTTTTCCAATGGCCAAATCCTTTTTTCATACGACAATTATACATTCTATGCTCTTATTTAGCCTTTTTAAAAGGTATTATCAAGATTTATGCATCAATTCTCCATGGAATCACACGAGGTATGTATAATCATCATTTTTGTAATGGTTTTATGATTAATTCATCTTTAGTTGATTGATTATAGAGATCTAACATTTCTTGTTTGCTTGCAACAAGTCAAAATCGTGATACGACCTTCCATCCAGTCCTTCTTCCAGTCCCTCATCCATACCTTTGTCTAGCACTCCATCCGGCACTCCATCTGACACTTGGAGTGCAGAGGATTTGGTGGTTAGCACATCGGAGGGATTTGATGGATAAATCAGAAACATGGGTTTTATGCCCACTCATGCTCTCCATCTATGGAGCTCAATGCATCTAGACTTGGGTAGTTGCAACGGCCAATAAGTGGAAGTCATGAGACTGTTAAGAAAGATGCCTTTTGTTAAAATGAATTTAATGAAATTATTGTTTTTAGATAGTGTCGACCCTTCTAGTGGTCAACCTTTCAAGATATATAATAAATAAATATTGTTGCCTATGCCACGAAGAAGGAAACGAATTTTATTTTATACACAGACATTATCTTCATTTTGTTGTATACCCTATTTTTAATGATCAATGCCAATGTTGTGTTAACTCAGTGGTTGTGTTTTCTTGTTGAAGTATTTCCACGACCTTCTGGGGGGGCCACTAATGGTCTGGGTAATTGTTTATATCAGTAGATATATTTTCATATGTATAATTTCCTCTCATATATCATTTTGAAGTTGCTTGTTTAAATTCCATTCATTGTGTATATCTTTTTTAATTTCAGATTGCTTGTCTAATTCACCTCCCTGTATATCTTCTCTAATTCGCAGCTCATTTTCTGAATTGTGTGTAGATCACAGAGCATGTGTAGATGCCCATGGTTACTTGTTGATATTTAGATTCTTAACATTTTGTTTGTAGGTGGTAATTCACTTGTCTAGAAGTTGTTTAATTATGATGTCATGTCTTTTTCTCTCTAGTTGTAAATCACTCTGTAGAGTACTAATTTAGATAGTGTTTATTTATTAAGTTGTAATTTCAAATACTCTCTTTAGGTTTTCTTTATTTGATAATTTTGCTTTTAGAATAAACATGATAAGATAGAAGTTGATTTTGAGTTATGAATGTCAATAACATCCTATTTATAATGTTGAGTTATGATTTTCCATGATACCCTAGTTGTAATTTCAAATTGTGATTTTCCATGATACCCTAGTTGTAATTTCAAATTGTGATTTTCCATGTTATTTTAGTTATGGATTTGAGTTATGATTTCTAATTATCATTATTTATGAGTTTGTAGGTTTGCAGGGATTATTGATTCTATACAAAGTATTTTCAAATGTTGTCTTAGTTATGAATTTGAATTAGGATTTCTAATTAGTGCTAGTTATGAGTGTGTAGATTTGCTTGAATTAGTGATTTTGAACAGAGTATTTTCCAGTAATAGTGTGATAGAGAAAATGGTTGATGTTGAATATCCTCTGCACAATGTTTAAAGATCATGTGGATTCCAAGAACATCTAGTGTTATTTTTATGATGGCAAAACTTTCTATAGATTGCCTTATCCATACTTTGGATTTCTCTGTAGAAGTTAGCATTGAGTTAATTCCACTTGAATTTTCATTAGTAGTTAGATGCCATCATGATGTCATTTTCCACCATAGACACAATCATCACATTTGAATACTTTCACAACACTCTTGCTTTCAGTTAGGTAAATTAGTGTTTATTCTCTGCAAGATAGAAATAATTGTGAGTTTTTACTTTAAGAATAGAGTTCACGTGTAAAGATAGTTTTAACAAATCATTTACTTACTTGCTTACTTGCTTGTTCATTCAGAGGTAGATTAAATAAATAGATAAAATAGCTCAGAAATAGATTACTTGCTATTTTCTTATTCAAAGATAGATTGAATAGATATATTAAATAGATTACTTGTTACTTGCTTATTTAGAGACAGATTAAACAATTCATAGTCCTAGATTGTTTAAAGCTACTTAGGTCAAATAGTTCATAGTTATAGAATTGCTTGAAGCTCATTATTTAAAGGTTGCTTTACATAGAATATGTTGTTTAAATAGATCTTAAAAGTCGTATTTTTAAAAAGTAGAATTGTAAATTGAAAAGAGTGTTGATCCCTAGGGTAAACCATCTCCTTAGCTAGTCAATATTTCCATTAGCTTTCCTTTCTTCCTTGGCTCATACTATGCCACAAATCTAAGTTTACCTACCCTGGGTTAAAAATTTAATTGAGGGAAATTAGTGCATATAGAACACCCATCATTTTTGGCATCGTTGTCGGGGAGTTGTCTTAAGGTAGAAAATAGTTAGGAAGTAGATTTTTTCTGAACTTTAGCACTAGTTTGGTGGTGAAGGAACTTTAAGACGAGAGGTAAGAACCTATGCATCTACTATAATAGGTTCCCCCAAACCAAATAGTAGTTTTTCTTTTTGTATCGCTTTCATGAACAAACCTAGGGACCCAAAACGTAGATATATCAAAACCAAACCAAAACTTGATCAAGGTTCCTTCTAACCTTTTTGTAGGAAGGAACACTCCACCCATAAAATATGTAGAACGATACCAGAAAGTAGGGGATAGCTCAACCCAAAGAGATAAATAAGTCTCCGAAGAGACCAAAACTAGGGAAACTATAGAGAAGAAAATTGAAACATCAATAGTAGTGGGACAACAGGCAAGACCACTCGAGCCTTCATCAGAACCATCCAACAAAACATTTTACTTTTCACCACCATCAGGGGACTCTAACTTTGTAGATATCATTGACCCTGAAGAGGTGAATGCTCTTTTTGGCAGTTCAACCAATATAACTGTATCCCAAGTTGAAACAACAACTTTGGCACCAATAGTTTCAACAGGCTCAAGTAAAATCTCGGACATCCAAACAGTAGATAAATCTTCCTATCGAAGGGATACCCTTCCTAGAAAAGAACCTTGGGACACTTTGTTATATTCAAGGATAAAACCATTCATGTATTCTCTCTTTGGGAATCAAATCATTATGGATGATCAGGAGGATAAAAACCATGTGAGACATAATGAGAGAGAAGAAGTTGGAAACCAAACAGAAACCACCTTTGGGTTTCCAATTTTGGATACCACACAAAATGTCAACATGAAGAGCATTCCACTCTCTGCACTGCCCACCTTTTATGGTAAGAGAAGTGAAGACCCAGATACCTTTCTATTTGATTTTGACATCTTGTGTAGAAGCTACAACTACTTTCAAGATGCCTAGAAATTAAAACTTTTTCCTACCACTATCAAGGTTTTTGCACTAAGATGGTTCATGGGGTTAGGGGAGTCCAGTATTAGGTCTTGGGAAGACATGAAATCTATATTTATTAAGAAATAACAAGACTATTTCAAATCCAACGATTCTCGTAATGATATTTTTAAATTTCAACAGTTAGAGGATGAGAGTCTCGAAGATTACATGGAACAGTTTTCTTATACCTCACAGAAATCGAAATACCATGACCTTCCAGATGATGCATTCAGGACTCTTTTCCTTGAAGTAATTTTGGAAGAATATCTAGAGACACTTAACCTGATGGCATCAGGTGACATCTCCCATAAACCATTCACTGAAATCTGTGAAATGTGTAGAAATTACTTGAGGAGTAGGGCCAAAACTGGGAAGGGTGTTCAGGATCCTTATAGTTGAAACTTAAAAATAGTTAGTTCAGGTGGTATTACAAGGGTATATATAGGAACCCTATTGGAGAACTTCAAAACCGATATCCTATGCACAATAGGTTCCTAGTTGAACACCCTAAAGATTAAGAAGAAACAAAAGGAAGAGAATGTTGCAATGTGCATATTTTTTCCAATGTGCAGGAGGAAGCATTCCTCAAGGGAGTGCTCATTAGACAATATTTCAGTTTGTGGCTTATGTACTGAAGACCACCCAACTAAAAAATTCCCATCACTGCCTGGTTTATTAGCCATTTACAGAAATCAGGATCTTGGGGAATCTTCTTATGTACCTAGGATGCCATGGTATCTTAAGAGTCATCCTACATACTAGAATATACCACCTCAAGTTTCACCTTATTATAAACAACCACAATAGTGGAACTCACAAAATTGGAAAAACTGGTCTCCACAGTATGCTTCACACCACCCTTGGCTACAAGGACGGAGAAGAGGGCATACCCAAAAAAATGCGCAGGCTCCACCTATTCCTATTCCCACTAATCCTTACCCACAGTTTCCACCGAACATCCAACAATTGTTTCCAGGTTTTGTTCCCCCACCTTTACCTCCTATTCCAAAACAACCCCAAGAATTTCAAAATACAAGCTTCCCAAGGCCAACATTATTATCGGCACAATCGATGCCTAACCTGAATAACAAAACAACTCAACCTCTTCACAATGTTGAGTTGTAAACCTTCTCGACATATGTTATTTCTCATGTTCCACTACATGAGATTCAAGTAAGGTCAGGAAAAGTTTTGGATAGACAGAGGCCTTCAATAGTCATCCGAGAAGAAGAAGAAGATGAAACTCCTGAACAAACCACAGATGACACTAAGTGGGAAGATGTTATTATTCCCAAAGACAATAAACATAAGCTTCCCCAAAGTGAATCTTCACATATTACAAAATCCCCTTCTTATCCAGAAAGATTAGCAATTGAGAAACCAACGATTCGACCAGAATTTGACATTTTAAATGAATTAAAGAATATCTGTGTCAAAATTCCCCTGTTACAAGCCATAAAGGACATTTCGATTTACAGTAAGGTGGTAAAATAATTGTGTATCAATAAACCTGGTAGGAAATAGAAAGATCATCCAACATTACATTTGATAGGAGAATTGTATGAATACATATCAGAGTAGCCTAGGGTCACAAAGTATGAAAAACTAGGGAACCCCATCGTAACAATAACCATTAATAAGGTTCCCATTGGAAATACTCTCGTATACCTGGGGGCATACATTAATATACCGATATGAAGGGTGTACACCCCGACACATGCATTCATCACATATATAGCCAGGTAGAGGGAACACATGTTAGGCAACCCTAGAGAAGGATGAATCTGAAACTAAAGGATATAGTAAACGAAGAAATACAGAAGCTATTGAATGTCAATTTTATTTATCCAATCTCTGAAATTAAATGGGTATCCCCACTTGTAGTGGTTCCAAATAAAGTAACCGGAAAATGGAGAATTTGTGTTGACTTTCAGGAACTTAATAAGGCCACTCTTAAGGATTATTTTCCTTTTCCCTTCATTGACCAAGTCTTGGATACCTTTTCAGGGAAGCGATATTTTTCCTTCCTGGATGAATATAGAGGATCAACCAAATTATCATAGCACCCGAGGATCGGGACAATACTACTTTCACTTGTCCTTGGGGAACCTATGCCTATAGGGTCTTACCATTTGGTTTGTGTAATGCTCCTGCCACATTTCAATGAGAAGTATTAGGGATATTTGTTGACCTCATTCATGATTGTGTGAAAGTGTATATGGACGATTTTACATGATATGGTAATACTTATCAGGAAGCCCTAGATAATTTGAAGAAAGTCCTTATCAGATGTCAAGAAATTAATCTATCCTTAAGTCATGAAAAGTGTAAAATGTTATTGACTGAAGGAGTAGTCTTAGGGCATCATGTTTCATTTGAAGGGATTAAAGTGGATCCTGCTAAGATTGAGGTAATCATCAAACTTCCACCTCCAAAGACTCAAAAAAAGGTAAGAATATTTCTTGTACATGTCGGATACTACCGACGATTTATTGAGAATTTTACAAAGATTGTTGCACCAATGTTTGGATTGCTTACAAAAGATGTTGATTTTCTTTGGACTAACCAGTCTCAAACTGCCTTTGAAACTCTAAAAGATAAATTATTTGTGGCACCGGTTCTTAGGGGACCCAATTGGGCCCTTCCATTTCACATATCCACTGATGCCTTTGATACTGCAATTGGAGGAGTATTAGGACAAAAAGAAGACCAACAGTCCTATGCCATTTACTTTGTGAGTAAGAACTTGTCCCCTGTCGAGTTAAACTATACAGTTACCGAAAAGGAATTCTTGGAAGTTGTCCACGCCATTAATAAATTTCTCCATTATATCACAAGATATGAGGTATTTATACATACAAATCACTCCGCCATTATATTTCTCATGAATAAACCCATTACCAATGGTCGAGTAACTAGGTGGCTCATGTTATTACAAGAGTTCAATATCACCATCTTTGACTGACCTAGAAAAGAGAACTTAGTAGTTGATTTTATCTCACACATTAATCATGAGGGTGATAGTATTTCTGTTGATGATATTTTTCCAAATGATCATCTCTTTTCGCTCTTCGTAAATACCCCATGGCTTGCAGACATGGAAAATTGTTTGTCTACTAGAAAGTTACCAGCTCATTTGTCACCTCATGAAAAGCGTCGAATTATAACGCAAAGTGCTAACTACTCCTGGGTTGGACATGACCTTTTTCATACTAGACCAGACTTGATTATTCGTAGATGTTTCCGAGAACATGAGATACCAGAAATCCTATGAAGTTGTCATGATGGACCATGTGGTGGACATTTTTCTGACAAACGTACAAAATATAAGGTTTTACATTCATGTTATTATTGGCCTAGCATTTTTAAGGATGCTGCCAAATATGTGAGAAATTGCGATAGCTATCAAAGGATAGGAAGACCCACATCAGCTGATGAAATTCACTTACGTACCCAAGTTATGATAGAACCTTTTGATAAATGGGCCCTTTATTTTGTAGGACCAATTTCACCCATGTCTTGTAAGAAGAATTATATTCTGGTTTGTACAGATTATGTCACCAAGTAGGTAGAGGCAAAATCCTTGTTTAGGGATACCAAAAAATATATTGTTGAATTCATTTATGAAGACATATTTACCCGCTTTGGTATTCCTCGTGAAATTGTTACAAACCAGGGCACACAATTCACTTCTAAGCTGATGAAGGAATTAACGAAAATATGGGATCAAGCATTGCAATTCTTCTCCATATCACCCACAAGCTAATGGCCAAGTAGAGTCAACGAACAAAGTATTGGAAACTATCTTAACCAAAATTGTCCAATTACACCATAGAGATTGGGCTGATAGAATTCCAGAGACTTTGTGGGCATATCGTACCACATGGAGAAACACCATTGGGCATACCCCATACAAACTATTTTATGGAAAACAAGTGCTTCTACCAATTTAATTCCAAGTAAGGACTTTTCTTATTGTTGCACAATTAGGATTAGACCCAAATATGGCACAAAAACAACGATCCCTACAATTGAACGAATTGGATGAGATTAGACAAGATGATATCCAACGGACAATTTTAGTTCAAGACCAGAGGAGTAAGTGGCATGACAAATTTATTAGGAAGAAACAATTTCAACCTGGTGATTGGGATTTGTTGTTTGATTCCTGATTCAAAACTTTTAAAGGAAAACTTACCACTCGATGGTTGGGTCCTTATGAGGTAGTTAACGTGTATGATAATGGGGTTGTTAAGATAAAAACAATTGATGATGGACAAGTCTCTTTTGTAGTGAATGGACACCGACTTAAACTTTACCACAGACTCATTTCCAAAGAATATTTTCTACAGGTCATGTCAGCCAACAAGGCATTGGCCTTGGTGGATGGGGAAGTTTCTTCTCCCTCCCCATGTTCTTGAAAAAATTTCTGAATTCTGATTGTACATATGTAAATAATTTAAAGTGTGTTTTTGCTGATAAACAATTTTAGAGATCATTGCAGGTATTTATTTCACCACAAGTGGACAAATTCAAAGAGACAAAAAGGGAAGTATTTTACTTTGGAAGAAGATGTTTTTATATTTGAACTTTGTTTTCTGCTTAAGCATTAATTGGATAATCACTTTTTATTATCCTTAGAAATTGCTTGTTGTAAATTATCTATTTTTACAATATTTCTATCTTCCTTTCTCTCAAGGTATCTTTAATGGCAGTTGCTCATAACCTCCACAACTAGAGGATATAAGGAAGCGACACTTTGTCTTATCAAACCTAGAGGTTACTTGTACAATTTCACCAAGAACCCTGAGTGGGCGAGTAAAGTATATTTATGAAAGACTAGTAAGAAGGTATGATTAGCGGTTATCCATGGAAACATCGATATAAATTTAAAAAATAAGAAAGTGAGTAGGGCCTGAAGATACCTTTCTATTCTTTTCCAATGGTACAATCCACTACACACTAAAAATTCTTGATTATACCATATCTTTAGATAAGCTACGTCCACTTACGTATCTCTTACATCAAGACAATATATAAGGAATACATAAAGAAGAGTCATCCTCTAACTTAAATACCATCCCAATTCAAAATAAAAAAATTCATAGCTGCCTCCCCATCTTCTTGCAAAAAGCAATATTTATACACAAATCTTAAAATATGGTGGACCAGTCTCTGTTATAAAAGGGTGTAGGAGGCTAACCTATCGGGATATTGAACAGGTCTACTGGCAGTGAGTAATGGCCTATGGTATGACTAGGTAAACTCGTTGGAGTATTGAACATGCTTGCTGGCAGCAGGGCATTCTACCTAGCGAGGGTGATGATTTGACAGACAATAAATAAAATTCCTAAATCTTAAAACTTGTCCTGATGTACGAAATTACTTGTAGGAAAAGTTGAAAAGAAGAATGCATGGTTAATAAAAGTTCAATGAACTCCATCAATCTTCCATTGGGAACTAACTTTAAGACAATCCTAATACTCTTTATCCTACCTCTTCTTAACTATACGTAGGATTTTTTTCCCTATAGGTGGGGCCATATTTTAACCGTCTTGTCAAACTAATGTGTGAAATTTATCTCTACACTTGGAAAACTGAAAATCTTAGGCTATTGGGAGAATTAACTAGTTCCCTGTATATTTAATTGTGAGGTGTCACAATACTTAGGAGTGGGGGAGGGGTTTCCTGAGATGACAAATGATAAACACTACCATCTATATTACAATCCATGAGAAGAGGAAGTAGAATCTCTGTCAAAAAAAAATTCATATTGTTTTTACAATATTATGGGCTATTATATCAACAGTTGTTTGTATTGGTATGTTAAATTCTATATTGTTGACATCACTTTTTGTGTTATAAGTATGTTTTGCATTTTTACTTTTATGTTTATACAATGGAAGACTGCTTATATTTAACTGTTCCTTGTGACAATTACAAATCAATAACAAACTGCTAAATGCTTACTATCATCTGTATTACAAGCCTATGAAAAGAGGAACAAGTTGTTTTATATTGTTACGGATCAATGACAAGGCAATCAACAATGGATAATCCTATTCATACTCATCCTATCCATTCTCCATGCTCTTGTTCATCATGCCTACCAGAAATTGTCCAAGGTAAGTGCTATGGGTGAACGCCCATTTACTATGCGATAATTTCCACTTACACAGAAGGACCGGATGGATTACCATCTGGAGGACCAGATCGAGTGTCATATGGAGGACCAGAGGAAGTTCCATATGGAGGATCGGGTGAGGTATTTATATACCATAAATGATCATGATCACATGTAGGTATGATCGCTCGAATTAATTACACTTGTTGCAATGTAAGTTAGATGAATTGAATGGTGTATTTTTCAAATTCCATTTTGGTAATCGAATTAAACTTATAAATGCATTTTATGATCGAATTTCCAAGTCGAAGACTTGGACATTGATCTAATTATTACATGATTTTTTTTTCCTCCAAAGTACACACCATTAAAATTCAAACTCAACGCAATTATGATCACACATGGCGATTGTGTATGACAAATTCACCCTCGATTCAACCGTTTCCATCACAATTGCATTAAGAAACGGGTACTCTGCCCCAATTGATCATTTTTCTCATCCTATGTTTGTTGTGTCACACTCACCCTCTACCTAATTTCAGCCTCATGCTCATCCCTCGCTATGTAACCATGCCAAACGTTTATGAACCATCCTCCTACACTGAGCTACTGGTCATTCTGTAATTCACAGCATGTAGAGAAATCTTCCTCCATGCGGGTTGGGGACCATTCCTGGCCAGTCTGCAGGGGCACGAAGATGGTGTCTCTCTCCAATTTTATTTTGGGTTCGATGGGAGACTAGCTCGCGTAGGGTCTCTGGTATTCTTGGTATCTGAGGAATCCATTGCCTCAGCCATGAAATTTCCACGGGTTAGGGATCGGTGGTTCAAACACCATCAATTTCCATGTCCAAGATATAAACAGAGTGTTCAAGCCCGAATTCCAAAATGTCTCTGGAGCCAAAGGGTATTCAAAAGAATAGATCAAAGATGAATTGATTAACCCTATGATCAAAGGGTAATTACCAAGCTAATCACTTATGAAGGTAGGTACTTTATTTTTAAAGCTTGTAATTTTCGTTCGTTAGCCCATTTTCAATTCAACAAACCCTTAAATTTTCCTTTCTACTTCCTGAAAATCCTTGAGAAAATGTCTTCCCAGGTCCATAAAAATTTGGCCAACCCTCACAACATTTTATTTCACCACGGCCTCATTAAATTGCTTGTTATATAAGAATTGAAAAAACAGAGTAAGACATGGGATGATTTCCTCTACCAATTCTCGAATCCCCATCTCACAGTTAAGATAGGCAAAGAGATCGGTCAATTCAGGGGCTGTCACCCCACCTAAGCCTCATCTTGTAAGAAAAATAAAAAGTTTGTTGATTATTCCCCATTTCCTTCAACACATATTGATTCTAAACCTAAGAAGCTATAAGATTCATTACATCAAGATTTTCCTTCGGTTCCTACAAAGAGGAGAGGAGAGGAGATAATCAATTCAAGGGGAAATCCTTTTGAAGAAGCATTGGAAGTATGAGTGACAAGCACAATATAAAACCTCCAAGTACTTTGAATCATATTCAATTGTCTTTCAATCATGAGAGCCCCATAAAATACTCAAAGAAGTTTCTACAGAGGAGTCTAAGACCGATAAAGAGGTCAAATATGAACTTATTACACCAAGTCTCCCTCACAAAAACATTGTTACTCCTTCCTCCCATATGCCTATACCATATTCTAAAGTTGATATACCTTCTACATCTATCAAGGAACCCAAGCCTTCCTCTCTTGAGCCATCTGATCAAACCCCAGCTATTGAGGAATCCATTGCCTCAACCATGGAATTTCCACGGGTTGGGGATCGATGGTTCAAACACCATCAATTGCTACGTCCAAGCTATAAACAGAGTGTTCAAGCCCGAATTCAAAAATTTCTCTGGAGCCAAAGGGTATTCAAAAGAATGAATCAAAGACGAATTGATTAACACATTGATCATAATTACCAGGCTCATCACTTGTGAAGGTAGGTACTCTATTTTTAAAGCTTGTCATTTTCATCTGTTAGCCCATTTTCAATTCAACAAACCCCTAAATTTTCCTTTCAACTTCCTCAAAATCCTTGAGAAAATGTCTTTCCGAGTCCATAAAAATTTGGCCAACCCTCACAACAGTTTATTACGCCATGGCCTCATTAAATTGCTTGTTATATTAGAATTGAAAAAACAGAGTAATACGTGGGACAATTTCCTCTATCAATTCTCGAATTCCCATCTCATAGTTAAGACAAGCAAGAGATTGGTTGATTCAGGGGTTGTCACCCCACCTAAGCCTCATCTAGTAATAAAATTAAAAATCATGTTGATAATTCCCCATTTCCTTCAACACCTATTGATTCTAAGCCTAATAAGCTACAAGATTCATTTCATCAAGTTTTTCTTCGGTTCCTACAAAGAGGAGAGGATATAATCAATTCAAGGGGAAATCCTTTTGAAGAAGCACCCAAAGTATGAGTGGAAAGCCCAATATAAACTACAAGTACTTTGGATCCTATTCAATTTTATTTCGATCATGAGAGGCCCAATAAAAGACTCAAATAAGTTTCTACAGAGGTTCGAATCTAAGCTCGATAAAGAGGTCAAATATAAACATTGTTACTCCTTCCTCCCAGATGCCTATACCATATTCTAAAGTTGATATACCTTCTACATCTATCAAGGAACCCAAGCCTTCCACTCTTGAGCCATCTGATCAAACCCCAACTATTGAGAAATTGCAACAAGAAAATGCTAAGCTACTTCAACAATTGGCAGAAGAAGAAACTGTGGATAGGCATTTGCATCATGACAATGTTGTCCTGCAAGCAAAAGTAAACTCTCTTCAACCATTGGTTGATAATATGACCACCACCAATCACATGTTAAATTATGTACCAAGGCAAGTGTTTCTCTTCCCTAGGCCCTAAGGGGGAGAAATTGTCGAATATGGGTCTTAGTCAAATTAATTTGTGAGATGCAAATTAAAAGATA
>JZKD02S1672853.1:1061816-1107897 GCA_000966675.3 Picea glauca | reverse complement strand
AGTGACCTAGAGGATGAAAGTATAAATAAGATAGCAATGGTCTCTTATAGATCATCCTTTTTGTGGATCAATGGAGAGCTTCTTGTGAGAATATCTTTTGGAGTATTGGTGGAGAGCTTCTTGTGAGAGTTTCTTGTGCATTTTTGGTGTGGAACACTTGAGAATATTGAAGATATATAGGTGAATGAGGTAACCAATGCATATCTAAGCCGAATTTCAGAGGGAAGGTAAAGAAAAGAGGGCCAAAATTCAAGGGAGGATAAATTATTTTCATAATTCTTTCTAAGGTATGCTATTTACAGGTCATCTCACCATTTTCGTAATAACTTTTTTTCTATAATGATTCAGACCGTGAGATTTATATGAAAATGAGGAAACATATCCAAGTATCTATGGTAAACAAATTATCTTGTGGGTCGTTGTATTTGTGGAGATACACTCCGTGGAAAATAGGGTTTGTGGCTAGTCCTGAAACTAGTCTAAAACAGGTGTTTCAAGTAAAAAAGTCATAACTTCTTCATAACAAATCCAAATTTAGTGAGACCAATTGTGTTGGTTATATTATAGTCTTTAGTATTTTGTGTAACATTTTCATATTGATTCAACAAATATTCCGTGCGGGGCACTCTCTACAAGGTCTCTCTCTAGAATAAGATATAATTCAACAAGGTATGCCATTTTTGCTATAACTCCTTTTCTGAGAGGTTCAAGTAGTGACACCTGGAGGAATTGCATAAAACACACTGAAAAAAATTGTGTATCAGTTTCAGATATTTATTCATTACAGGTACAAAGTTATGATTATTTCAAGTTAGGGTTGTTGACTAATCCAAAACTAGTCATGGTTGAGACAAGCGGTTGATGAGTTGGCACATACATGAGGTGTATAGTTGATGATTCATTGTTGATGAATAGTTGACACATGATTGGTATATACTTTGTACATGGTTGGATGCACTTTTTTATGGTACATGTCGATTACAGGTTGTTTGGCACAGGTTGACGCACTTGTTTATGGTACAGATTGATATATGTTGAGGATTGTTTCCTCATCTCAGTTGATGATGAGAATGTAAGGTGAGTATTTCATATAGAGTTGTACTCTATTCAGTTGTTGCTAAAAAACCCCTGGATTGAAGTCCATAATAAAAGAAAAATTGTACATACATCTTGTGTTCTTTGTGTTCCTTGTGGAGATGATTTGTTGATGATATATTGTTGATATATGTTGTTGATATGTATTCACATATAACTGATTGTAAATGACAACAATGAGTAATGAGTAAATGTTGAATTTTAACTAAGGAGTTTTATGTAACATGGAAATTTTGGGAAAAAAATCCCCACACTCATTCACCCCCCCTCTAAGTGTGGTAGGTGTGTCCAACACATATTTGTCTTTATGTTTTGACCACATAAACTAAACTCATAATTAGAAATAAAGTCGACAACTTTTATTTTTGTTCGTGTTGCTAGTTATACTAGCCAAGATTTTGCATGTCTTATTTTCTTAAGTTTATTTGATTCCACTATACCAGGAGTGATATAACTTAATGTAGCTCCATGATCAATTAAAACATAAATTCGGGTGTTATTGATTTTACCTTCAATTTCCACCACAGAGGACTGGTGGTCATCTTGCCAACCATCCACGACTGCAATGATCCGATGTAAGCTTATGCCTACATCCCCTACTGTAGAGGCTTCCTATAAATTATGAACAATAGTTATGTTTGCTGAAATCAAACGTGGATAGTTCCTCCTTAGATGAGGTTCTCCACATTCCCAACATTTTAATGGTTCACGGGGGGTGTCCCCAAACTTACTTGTTCCCAGATTTACCGGTTTACCACTTCTTTGCATGTTTGGATTGTTGGAGTGAAAATCTTTCCTTGGAAATATTTTTGTTGCATTTCGATAAGGAGCTGGTTGGTATCCCTTCTTCCACTGATTCATTCTGTCTTGTTTCTTGTCTTTCCAAGCCTTGGGAAATTATGTCCACTGTTTGTATTGGTCATAACACATTCGAGCTTCCCTGAATACTTCACTCAAGGACTTGGGATTATCAAATTTGATTCTGTCCTTGCAGGAATGTGGTAAACATTTTAGGAACCGTTGGATTTTCACTTTATCCTCCCAGATATAAGGTATAGACCTTAGTAATTCTAGGAATTTGTTTATCAGATCTTCCATAGCCATTTGACCAAGACGTAGCTCATAATTTTTTTTTATTTTTTTTATTTCATAGTAACTTTCAGATAGCTACTGTTTATTAAAGTAATTTTTTAAGTCTGACCATTCCATTTGTTTCTCTTTTAGGCCCTTGGCCAATTTTAGGTCTTGCCACCAAATGCGGGCTTTTCCTTTCAGATTATAGATGGCCATTCTAACCTTCATATTGTTGGAATAGTTGTATATATGGAAATACTTCTTGATGTCTAATAACCATGCTTTATCTTCCTCCCCTGTTCTGGATTGCCCATCAAATGTAGATGGTTTGATTTTCTTAAATTCTCCCTCAAGGTGATCCTCCTGTTTCCTTTTTCTGTCTGTTTTTGTTTTATCTTCAGTTGGAGGTGTAACTTCAGATGAGCTGTCCCCTTTCTCTGCTTTAGGAATAGAATTTTTGGAGGCCCTTTTTCTAACCTCTTCTTCCTGGTTATCATACTTTGGGGTTTTCTTTGTCACTATACTTCGCAACAAGACTTAATGTATTTCCTTCTGTTCCTACTATGCTTTTTTTCAGTTTCTCATTGTCTTCTTAGAAAAACTACAACTCGACAATGAGATTTCTCATCGTTTCCAGAACTTCGGTAGGTGAGTTTCCGTCACTGTTTTGTCTCTGATCTTCAGGAGGTCTTTGTCCAGGATTCTCTTTAAGTCTGATTTATGCTTCATCCTGGGCTGCCATGATTAACACAGAACAAAAAAGAGTTTTATGTTTGTAACAATAATGGTTTGTTAGTTTTACATAGACATAAATATGTGCTGAGAAATTAAGTTGGCCCTATTCAAGGTCCAAGTGTTGTAACCTTTGCTTTGATACCATATGTAATGTTTCCCATATTTTACAATAAAAAAAAAAATTCTCTTTATAAGATTACTATAATTTATCATTGATTTTAAAAGAGAACACTTTCTAACAATCATAATCTTCGTGACAGAGATGTTTCACTACCCCCTTGACATCCAAAAAAAGGTCTTGCCACTTCTTGGCTAGGTCCACATATGTAGTATGACATAATAACTCTAAACTCCATAAGAGCGAGTGTGAAACTACTACCTAGGGCTTAAGTTCCTTTGGTCCTCATTCTAGAGCACATGGTGTTTTCTTTTGTAAACTATAGGACCCTTTCTTATTTGCGCAAATCCCATAGCGTAAAATACATTACCCTTAACACTCCTGATCGTTTGTTAATATCGTGGTGATTTTTGGTCCAAGTGTTAATACTCGAGCAATGAGACTGTCGCAAAGGGTCCCAATTACTGTTCATTCGACTACATGTTAACTAACCAAATCTAAACATTTACCAGGCTATAGTAAGAAGTAAAATATAACTAGAATGAAAAAGGATGCACGCTCCAAACCTAACCGGTTTGCACTTTTTCTTCTCCATAACTAACAGTTATGTAAGGTGGTAGGGGGTGTACTATCAAACTTTAAGTCCCTACCTGCAACATTAAACACATAAACTAGTGGCGTACTCATTGGGCTAGTGCTCGGCCTTCGTGCCCACTGCACTCTTTCCACCTTGCATCAATCACATGGCCTCGGCACAGATCTTTGCTTGTTGCCATTACTCAACTCATTAGGGGTTTTCCATTGTTTGTTTTGTCAATTCCTATCCCTGTGTTTACACGAATAAAATGGTCAAACGAACTCTGTTACTCTCCGGCCTGATGTAGTAACCAGCCATCGAGGAGCTGGGGCTCGCGTTGATGAAAGGAGCATCCAGAGAAATACTAGTTGGAGCCTTTACAAGGTAAGCATTCTTCTACAGTGGTTATTCGTTCTTTATCCTACGTGGTTACATCGTCTAGTAATGATACGTAGGCTCTGTTGGTATTCTCCCAGACTCTGATGTATTAGAAAATACTTGTTGTTTGTTCTGTAAAGGCTTTTAAGTAGGAGGTTAGACTATTGTATTAGAGGCATATTCGATTGAAACCGGGTTCTATCGCTTCATGGTTTTCCCCACCTCCATCTGATATGTAATTGGAGAATTATCTTCTTGAACCCTAAGTGTTTAAATCTTGGAAAGTTTATGTGGAATAACGTCATGGCCGAAAGTTGTAATTCTGTGTTAATAATTAATTTTACGAGGGTTCTTCGTCGAGGGCGGGCTCGGTTCTCCAGTGGGTAATAGTCATTTTTCTAATGGTTGATATCTTTTTGTACTTTCTGTAGGAAAAGGTTGTGTTCCTCTGCGTTGAACCTTTATACTCCACCTACCAAACTCACCGTAAGGGGTCTTGGTATTCTAAGTATATCAACCGCATTTCCTTGTAGGTTCTCTTTATTACTTGTACATGATATAGATTTATTCAAGGTTTCCCTAACTGTGGCTCAATGTGTCTGATGTACAGTGATGGTTTTACCATGCCTTAATAATATTCTGAGTCTTTAAAAGAATTCCCCGAGAGGTTTTACCCTATGCTCATCCAGAGACACATGGTCGTTAGGAAACTTAAAAGGATTGTTGCCTCATCTTTATAAAAGGGAAGACGATAGGGTTTTATTTTTCGACACCCCGATTTCTTGTTGAACTCGTTGTCTATTACTATTGGTCGTCAACATATATTTTGTTACAGTGGAAAGGGTGAAGTCTTATGGTTGTAATGGTTATGCAATTTCTATATAATGCTAGTGTATAATCTCTGCATATTTTAATCATTTCCATTTCAACAGTTCTTTGCATTTATTTCTAGTAATCATGGTTAAAGAATTGTTTATAGCAATCTAAAGATGGGACCCCTAGTTTTGCGAGGGTACCCATCAGATCGACCTTGATACGCTCCTCCCTTCCAGTCTATGGATGTCTTCTTCAACCGCGCAGATGACACGACTGATCCAGATCACAAGTTAAGTGATTTTGAGAATTCATAGATATTATATTTCCGTAGCATAAATATTGTCTTGGATTTTAATCTAATTTGTTATTTGGGATTCTATTAAATTATTGTTCTCATTACTTTCCTTACTTCCTTCTAGGATTGTCGATGCTTGCAATATTCTGACTCGAAATCACACCCTATACAGAAGGCATTCGGGTTCTGAAGTAGCGCTTATACAATACCTTCCAGGTTCTATTATGTGAATAGATTAGTCTAAATTTATCATGGGTAGAAGTGTCATATTTCTATGGCAGTTGATTCAACTCTGATTCAACGCTAGAGGATGAGCTTCCACATAGGGGAAATAAACTTGTAAATATCATGTTTGTTGAGAGATGTACAACTATAATCTTGCATTCACATTCTGATTCTATCTAGTTTTATCCCATTTCATAATCATCTTGTCTAGAAGGCCCTAACTAATGTCTATCTCAAATTCTCTCAGCGATCAAAGAGACCTACAAAATAAGATGCAACCAAATCTTTCTACTTCTACTAGATCTAGTTAGGTAAGAACTAAATCTATCTATGCTTGATTTAACTTAAGCATAGACAATATCATGAACAACATAGTGAAAGGAATAGCCCCAATTGATATCAATGGAAATCCAATACGAAGGCACTTACAAATCAACTGTGATGTTGCAACAATTTTCTCCAAGCTCTCCAGTACAACCCTTGCATGAATGTATTGAGATCAAAATGATGATACTTCAAATGAATTCCTTCCCCCCTTCACCATGGAAATGCACTCAGTATATAGGATTGGGAGGCTTAACCACCTTGGAGAATATCACTCACTAAATCCACTAAATTGGGATCTCCAATATTTTTAAGGAGAAAATATCTCTTAAGGATTTAAGGGAGAAAATATCTCTCAAGGATTTTAAGGAGGAAATATCTCTCAAGATCCACCAAATTAGGATTTTGGTTTGAGAAAATCTATCAACCATCCATGAGACTCTCAAATTCTCCTTCAGATTAAGAAACTAAATGTGAGGTGGATTCTCACACTAACTTAATTTCCTTTTTTGAATAATAATGAATAATTTATGTGCACATAGTATTTTGACCTTCATATGATAAATTTATCCTCCACACTAACTAGGCATTGTGACAAATGTTCTTTCATGGTGTCAAGGTGTTGCAACAATTTKTAAAGTGCATGTGAAACTTAGTAAGGTGCATACGACACTTGACAAAGTGCATGCTGCACTTAGTAAGGTAAACACGACACTTGTGACACTTAGGTGTAAATAGGTGCGACACTTAAGTGTGACATTTTGGTGTGTAACAGTGCTCTTTATTGAGAATGTTAACAAAAGTTTGAACAACTTCTCCCCAAAAGGTTTTGGGTACTTTTGATTCATCAAGCATGGCCCTGACCATTTCTTGAAATATTTTGTTCATCCTTTCTACTACTCCATTATGCTGAGGGGTTTTGGCAACAAAAAATTGTCTCTTGATCCCATGCTTTTCAAAATAACCATTGAATTCATCAGATGTGAAGTCTCCTCCTTTGTCTAATCCGAGTCACTTTATTTTTAAGTCATTTTCATTTTCAACCTATGCTTTGAAGATTTTAATTTTTTCAAAAACCTCATATTTATGCTTCAAGAATCCAACCAAATTCATTTAGGTATAGTCATCAATCAGCAAAATTAAATATCTTTCACCTCGAGGTGATTGTGTACTAGTGGGGCCACAAAGATATGTATGAATTATCTCAAGAGGTCAATTGGTGGAGTGTTCTCTTGCCTTGAATTGAACTCTTGACTGATTTCCAAATTGACATGACTTGCATACAACATTCTCAGGTTTGTAAATTCTAGGCATATCTCGTACAACATCCTTTCTTCCCAACTTAATAAGCTGATCAAAACTAAGATGACCTAGCTTTTTTTTGCCAAATCCAACTCTCATCAGTTTTACCAATACAACATTTTTCATTTCCTTCTTCTAGAACATATACATTCCCTGAAGTTCCAACTACCTTTACAACAATCTTCCCTATATTTGCATCCATTACTTTACAAACTTTTGAATGAAAGAGAACATTGTGTCCTTGGTCACACATTTGACTTACACTCAACAAGTTATGTTTTAGACTATCTACATACAACGCATTATATGCTTTGGTATTTCCCTTCTTATCTTCATCTAGTATAAAAATTCATTTTCCTCTAATTACAACTGAAAAATTGTTTCAAAAGGTAACATTACCACCTTTTTCTTTAGTTAGGAATTCAAATTTACTCTTGTCTACTATGACGTTCTTGGAGAAACCACTATCAATATACCATTGATTTTCTTGATTTTTGGCATATAGAGCCAATCCACAATTTTCTTGGTTTTTATTTTTCTTCCTCCAAATTTTGGTAAAATCTTCTTATCTATCTTGTTTATAAATAGGCAACATATTGCTTCTCCATTCACTTTCATTGTGTCCAAAATTGTTGCATATGTGGAATTCGAGGTCATTTAGTAGAGGAGAGAAGGCACTATTGAAGGAATTTTGATACATAGCCATTCAAGGTTTATTGAATTTCATTCCTATATTTCTGTTATGTTTAAAATTCCAGCACCTCACAACCTTATGTCCAAAGTTTCCACAAGAGAAACATTATCCAAAGAAAAAATTTGGATGCCTTGGAATGAAAATCTTACTTGTATGAATCGTTCTTTGTCTGTTGTTTTGATAGGATTCATGCACATGTTGCTTCCTTGCTTCATAGTTGGGATGGTCCATTTTTTACTACTTCTTATTATATTTTGACTTGTTAAGCTGACCCTTGAGATCATATGTATAACTTATAGGTTTCTCACTAGTTGGCATGTTGGTGTTTGATTCTCTTTTGACAATTTTCATACTTTCCTTATATCCTAGCCCTGTCTTGTCATCTGGTGATCTCTAATTTCTGAGAATGTTATATATATTTTTAGATCCTTTTATGAATTTCATTTGAGTTTTGGTTTTCTCTAGATCCCTTCTGAACGCAAGTATTTTTTCTTCTAGTTTGTCACAAATGTTCTCTTTTTCTTTTATCCAATTTATAAATATTTCTTCCCTTCGTTTGGATTCTTCTAGATGGATTTTTAATAAGACTATATCTCTGTTAATCTCTTTGTCTTTTTCTTTATAAAATTGTAACTTTTCTTTTCTTAGTTTACTATTTTTCTCGAGTCAGGAGATTTCTTCTAGAGCACTAATAAGTTCCCATTCCATGTCTACTACAACTTCACACTCTTTTGTGTCTATTTTTTCTTGATTAGAATTGTGTTGTTCCAGATCCATGAGTTTTTTTTCATGTAGAGTTGTATCTGGATCATATTTTTCTTCTTCAGTGTCTGAAGAGATGCTATTATCCTCTTTTGAATAAAAATTGTTCCTTTTATAAGACTTTTTCTCCCTAGGTTTATCCTTTCCTTTTATTTCTTTTTCATTAGTGTTGTTTTGTTTGAAAGGACATTTAATGCAAAATGACCAACTTTACCACAATGAAATCATTTGAATGGTAACACACCTTTATATTTTTCGTAGCCCCTCTTCAGTTTCCTTACAAAGTTGGCTTCTTCTTCTTCTTCTTTTGAGAAATGTTCTCATGAATCATGATCTTGAGATTGTGTTGATTTGAATGATGCCTTGAAGACTGCATCCTTTAGATCTAGTTATTCTTTCCTCATCCTCATCTCATAAGCAATTAGAATTTCATGGAGCCTATCCATAGTCAATTTATCCAGTTCATGCATTTATTCTATAGCATAAACCTTTTCATCAAGTCTTGAGGGAAGAGATCTCATAACCTTCTAAAATACTATAGCTTCTTCAATCTTCTCACCTAGACCTTTCATATTGTTTACAATCTCATCTACTCTGAGAAAGAAGCCCGCGACATTTTCATCTTCACTCATTATTAGGATTTCAAATTGCATTATGAAAGCTTGAAGATTGACCAACTTTACTTTCTCGTCTCCTTTATGATTTTTTTCCAGTTTTTTCCATATTTACTTTGTGGATTCCAACTCCATTACTTTGAAAAAAAATTTGTTTACAAGTCCTCCTTGAATGGAATTCATATATCTTGCATTACTGTAGTAATTTTTCTTTCCAAATTCATCAATTGGAAGACTAGTTGGGATTTTGTAACATCTCGCTCTTGCGCGCACTGAGCAAACTTATTCTTTGAGGACACTTGCTTGCAAGTGATCCAGATTATTATACTATTGGTCGTTGATTATGTTTATGAGGCGTTATGGATTGATGACATGTTATGTTGCTGTATTGACATAGACAGGTGCTATTGACTCAGTTTTCCTGAGTGTGCAGGATTTTGGACCTTGAGGATGAAGAGGCATCAATGAAACCCCTTGGACTCCGGATCGAGTCAGGGAGTGGACTATTGGGTTTTTATTATTGTTGATATGACATATGCACATTTGATTAGATGTTATGATGATTGATTGTATTTCTGACATGATTCATTGATGATGCAGGCTGACGATAGCTTGCCGACCGGACTCACATGTGGAGTAGAGAGGTCGCACATGACTACCAGAGATGTTGAGGGAGAGGTGTGGACAACAACCCTACCACAATCTACTAGCACTCCCGCCATGGCTTGAACTGTAGGTTAACGATTACCTAGTTTGAGAAAACCCACGATGTCGTGAGGAAAAACTGCGACAGTCACTCACGATGATTCTAAGGGGCACGCAATAAGGCAGGGGCCTTATTCCTTAGAGGCCCTTAGTCTCCCACAAGATCACCTAGTGGAGTATTGACTCCAGGCGTTTTTCATGTCTACCAAGTCTGTCAAGAGGCGAGTGGAACCCTTGGAGCACGTAGTGCATTCTGAAGGGCACGTCGCGCAAGAAAAATGAAAAGAGGCGAGTGGCACCCTTGGAGCACTTAGTATGTCCTGAAGGACACGTCACACAAGGGAAACAAAATGAGGTGAGTGGCACCCTTGGAGCACCTAGTGCATTCTGAAGGGCACGTCATGTTGTTAACTAATAAATGAATAAACCTAGATGACCTTAGAACAAATAATGCTATGAGAAAGATTTAAAACAATTTCCCTAAAAATGTCGCCCAACCTAGGAAAATAAAATCTAGGTCTAAGTGATACTTGTGATAAAAAATTATATATTTGACAAAAATAAATAAATAATAATAATAATAATCATTACTCATGTGACGTGAAGGGGGTAAGCAATTCAATTAATTTATAAAAATATTTTGGGGGATAAAATTTAAAAAGGGGTAATAATTGTTTTTTTTCTTATGCTAATTAAAAATTTATTAATTAAAAAGAAAAAGAGGAAAAATATAATTTTCTACACTTGTCAATT
Organism: Picea glauca; assembly: GCA_000966675.3. NCBI lineage: Eukaryota > Viridiplantae > Streptophyta > Pinopsida > Pinales > Pinaceae > Picea > Picea glauca. The sequence continues at coordinate 1,097,430 of JZKD02S1672853.1, read as the reverse complement.
TGAGTTTTAAATGAAAAGGGAAAGAGGGAAATTTAAAAGAATTAGGAAACTAAGGAAAAAGGGGGAAACATAAAGAGAAAGGAAAACATAAGGGAAAAAGAAGAATGACTAACTTAGTAAGGTATCTTGCATTTAATAACTTTCTAAATTGAACTCAACTAGTAAATTAGTAAGGGGGTAAGTCATTAAAATGTGTAAGGGAATATGGGGACACCTAAGAGTGATTCTAGGAATGTTTTTAGGTGGGTGAGGGAAATATGAGTAATTAAATAAATAATGAAATTATTTTCTGGTGCAACGAAGGGGATGGGTGACACATGTACGGGGAGGATTTTTCTGAATTAAATTTTTGAACAATAAATTAAATGGGAAATTGGGAAAGAGATGAGTTAGAAACTCTATATAAAGGAGTGAGGAGGAGGATGATGGATCTCTTCTGTTATGTGTAACGTTACAGTGCAGAATTTTAAACTTGACTGACTTAGCTTGTGGGAGTTGGGATACCCAGCTTGGTGAGGAGTGGTAGCTCAGCCTTGCGAGGCGAGCTAGGAGCTAGTTATTCTCTGGTTTAGTGTGCATGGCCCCTTTGTATCTCGGGGGGATAAGGGGGAAGAAGAGTACCCCTAGCGTTGGCTGGGAGGTACCGGTGAAGTCTAATCGGTCGACAACCTGGAGATGGACGGAGTGCGCAGGAAAACGACTCAGAGCGGATGACTTGGGCTATGGTACACTTACTTTAATTCTGCATGGTAGATTATTATTGACTTTATGCTTTCAATTATGTACTTTTAACTGTGTAAAGAAGGTGTTTGACTTATCATTTTAATTGAGAACTTAATTTCCCCCATAGACTTAAGCTTGCTACTTGACTTGATTTCCTTGGCATTCGATCCTTGATGTTGTGACTGTCCTGTTGGTTTTAATTGATTTTTATGAAGGTTTTATGCCTGGTCTTCGCCCTGATCCCTAGTTCGTCATTCCATGCTTGAGCAGTCGTCCAAGATCCGAATCGACAGTCATCACTTCGGTGCACAACGACCTATAGATTCTAATGCCCTGCTTTTCTGTGCGTGGATGACAAGCGAAGGATGATTTTTCCCAACCGTATACCCCTGTTGATTGTTCTTGGTTGATTGATGGTCATTGTGCCTTCTTGCGATTGAAACCCTTATGTGTTGTTCGTCTTCCTTCTCTGTGATTTTAATGAAAACACTTCTATTTATTTTGGACTGCATTTCTTTTTCCTTTCACTGGAAGGACAGTAAATATATTCCTTGAATTACAACAAAAACTTACCTTGAATGTTTGCGCCTTTTTACTCTTAACAACGACATTTTTTACTCGAAAGTATTTGTGTTTACTGTGCCTAAATGGTGGTGCATTGTTGTATATACTGGGTGTGTTTTTACAGCCTACATTTTAACTGCATTTCCGTTTAAAAATCCGATTCCAATTCATTTTTATATGCCTGCAGTTAGTTCAATCTTCGATTCTGATTTCGTTTATATGCCTGCGTTTTTATTTATTAAATTCTTTTCGTTTATTTATTTTTATTGCTATTACAGTTATTGGCGATTTTATGAAGGTAGCACAGTAAGGTAAAATACAGTAGTTGCCTTCTCAGGTATACAATGATTATATCACCAATTCAGATAATGAATCCCATGGTATTCGACAACGAATTGCCCCTTGGGTTGACCACGACTTAGCATTTATCTTTTAAATCTATGGACTATGCGAGAAGTGTTCTAGAGGTTGAGTTTATAGGTTTGGCATGCTTATGTTATAATGTTTAGTATTCTTCCCTGGCTTTGGTATAGAACCTGAATTAAATTCTTTTAAAAAATATCCAAGCGATTTTGAGGATAACACGCACGATTCCTTCTAAAAACCCTCAACGATTGATGATAGCACTCACGAATTCATCTGAAATTACACAACGATCCACTTCTAAACGTTTAATTCAGTTATTTATTTACCCAACCCTCTGATTATGGTATTGTCATTGAGATAGCGATTGGAATACTTCCTCTGAAGGTTTAATACATTGAGTTTTAAAGCTGCATATAACAGTGTATGACAACGTTCATCTGAGTGTTTGAGTTAGATTTTGGTAACATTGGTGGAGTCAGTTTTTGTTTGAGAGAGTCCCTAGATCCGTGTTGAATCACCCCCCTTAATTTCCAACAATATCAATTGTTGGTAGACCACCTTGCACAGAGTTAAGAGACCACAATAACCTGGATAGTGATTTTTTTTGTATAATTATTTTTATATTCTACATAACGATATAATGTTTCAGAGAGAGATTGATTTCTAGAAAGATATCATAGTTAGAACGATTTATGAATTATAGCTAATACAGTAGTTATGTAGAGTGCAATTTCTCCCTTGCATGTAATTAAAACGCCTTCTATTCATCAGCAAATACTTACCTACTGGATGCATTCTAAAGGGGCTTACTCATCACTATTGTTAGCCTTAACTTGCTAGAATTTCACCGAGATGTATGCAGGAAATTTGCTTGGCATTATATTTTTAGCCTTCAATGCTAGACCGCCAGAACATAGACATAATATCCCTTTTAAAAGATAGAATGTCTCTCAGCATTGAACTCCCTTTTTTCGCTCAGCATTGTACGCCTGGCAACACTTTTTGGTTGTGTTTCCTCCACCATTATGCACAAAGTAAATTCTTCCACCTTTAATTGCCCAACCTTGTGGTAGTGAATTGATCGCACTGAGATACTTAATGATAATTAATATATAATTGAAGCACAACGTGTTTATCTAATAGAATAGAGAACATCCACCAAATGGCATTTTTAGACAACATCTTAAACATTATTATTTCTAATATTGTTAGACAACGTGCTATATCTTAATATGTGTTAATGGTGTTATATCAATAGTGTTAGATATTGTTATTGTAATGTTGTTATATATTGTTAAATTTGATTAATCTAGATTAGTTAATTTAGGCAGCAAGTCGATCATTTTGAGCAGCTAGCGTAGATCAATAGATCACTTAATTTAATGGGTAGTGGGTAGTTTTTAATTTGCGCATCTCGATGTTGTTAAGTACCTAATATAGTTTATCTCTTGACAACTTTTATGACCTTAGTAGCTGGTTAATAGATCGCTCCTTCGCACTTAGACGTCTTGTTTAACAGATTATGGTGTTAGGGTGTTGGCGAAGTCATGTAACAGTTACACATTTCCCTTGAGTAACGTCACCTGGAGTCTTGTCGGCCGGTTGCTTGGGGTTTAGGTGTAGTCTTCTTTTCAGTTGCTTCAGCTCCTATCACATTGGATTTCTTGAGTCCTTGGTCCCATTAGGTGATGTTGTGCCAAGGTTATTGACGCGTCTATCACATGGGGATGACATGATTCTTGATGAGGGGATCATGGCACTCCCTATTGGATAGTGGCGAATGATAACTTGGTCAGAGTCAGTACCTTCCGTGTGAGTGTTATTGAACATTGTAAGTTTGCTTTTGGCGCATGGGTTGAACGCCTTCATGTGTTTGGTCCATGCGCCTTAAGGTTCTAGTCATTGGTCATCAAGGTCATTGTGTCGGGAGGGGGATGTTGTCCCTTATCTTGTAGGCGTGGTCTTGTTTGCGTCAGGTGGGTAGACGTCTCTCCTTGTTGTTCTACGCATGTTTCGCCCAATTGCTCTTGTGCCAATGTGTGGAGTCATAGTTGTATGTTGCATGTTCTACGGGCGTAGTGCTTGTCGTCAGATGTGTTGTTTAGCTGTAATCGTTGTTGTCGTCCTGTTTAAAAAAAAAAATCACCTTCTACTTCGCTCATAGTTGTAACGAAGGGGTTGTTACATATGGTATCAGAGCAGGTTCAACCCACAACTCAGAATCACTACGTCTTTCAGTGATATGATATTTGATTATAATGTTGCTAATTAAGTCGACTTGTATTCGTGCAGGTAATAATGGTTAGAGGATGTTGCAGAGGCAGATGATGGGGTGCTAGGGGAGGAGGCGCGACACCTCCAACAACATCCACGCCTGAGGGGTCTAAACCCCAAGGAGACAAACAGGTTGTCAGGAAGGAGCAGATAGCGGTGGGTGATGTGGTTGGGATGATGAGGTATTTTCAGTGGATGTCTAAGGCACTGATCAACCGTTTGAACAGAGATGAGGCCATGGCGCTGACACCCCCTGAGGGTCCACCGTGTGCTCTGGTTGGTACTGGTATCATTCATCGTGAACTCGAGAAGGTCAATTTTCCCTAGTTCTTTGGTGCCCCGGATGATGCAGTCGTCAAGGCATGGTTGGAGAATATGGCAATGTGCTTTTCACTTCGCGACTATGCCTCCAACATGAAGGTCCACATGGTGGTATTTCAATTGAAGGGCAGTTCTCTTCTATGGTGGAAGACGCTCCTGCCGTAATTGACCATGGCCATTGAAGAAGTGTCATGGGAACTGTTCGAGGAACGATTCCGAGAGAGGTATATTTCAGAGGAATTCATTGAGCATCAACTCAACGAGTTCAACGCCTTACGACAGAGTGGTCGTACGAGGCCCATTTTATGGAGTTGCTTCGGTATGCTCTGCATCTTAATACTGAAAAAATTAAGGTCAACAGGTTCATGTTCGGCCTTAATCACAACATACATGCAAAGGTTAGGATTTTGATGCCTTAGACCTTGCATGATGTCGTCCAGAAAGCTCTCATAGCAGAGGAGGATCTTATCAGCAGGGATCAGAGCAGGACTCCAGTGAGACCAACAAGGAAGGTATCATTTGGTGTGTCGCAACATCAAACACCAGTCAGAAATACACCAGGATATCGTGGCTTCTAGAGAGGATCGAATTTCACTACACCTCAACGACTAGCGCCTCAACAACAGACCCCTTATCGAGGACCACAACATCAGCAGTAGCGTCGACCACAACAACAATAGTTTAGGCCTATTCAGCAGAACAGACCAAGATTCTAGGTCAGTGGGTCGTCAGCTTCTACTTTGGGTACTAGGAGTACTGGACCGAAGAAGGGGTGTTGGACTTGTGGGGAACCACACTACCAACGCGACTGCCTAGTGGAGAGGACTAAAGCATATGGATCAGTCGAACCCACTACCGTGGGAGATTTGGGCAAGGCCCATCAGATTCATACAATGGTGAATAACTGCCAGGCAGAGCACCAATCAACTGTTCTCGAGATGTCAGGTACCATCACTGATCAGACCCTTAGTATTTTGATAGATCCTGGTGCTATCCAGAGTTTCATTTCTAGTGTAGTGCTAAAAATGATTAAGGTAAAGGCAATTGAGCAGGATGAGTTTAGCTTTGTAGAGATGGCTTAGGGAGCCAAACAGAAGGTTGGAGGCAAGGTTACAGGTTGTACTCTTAACCTGGGAGAGTTTCTCACCAGGGACAACCTGTACATCATGATCTTAGGATCTTATGATATCTTTATCGGTATGGGTTGGTTGGAATCGCATGAGGTGATACTCAACTGTAAGAAGAAATGGTTGAGCTTGGTCAATGACGAGGGATAGAGATGCGTGATTGTAGGTAGGAACCAGGGAGTTTCCCTGAGGTTTATCTCTTCCTTGCAATTATGGAAGAGCATGTGCAAGGGATGTAATCTTTATGTGATCCTTGAGTTGAATGAAAAAGGAGTAGCGGAAGGTCTAGAAAACCTACCAGTGGTGAGAGAGTTTGCAGACGTCTTCCCGGAGGAGTTACCTAGGATGCCACTAGAGAGGGAATTGGAGTTTACCATAGACCTAAAACTGGGGATTGAACTGATAGCTAGAATGCCTTATCGGATGTCGACCCCAAAGTTACAGGAGTTGAGAATGCAACTGAAGGAGTTGCTAGACCTGGGACTCATACGTCCAAGTGTGTCACCGTGGGGTGCACCTATTATTTTCATACGAAATAAGGATGGGTCATGGAGACTCTGCATTGACTATCGCCAATTGAACAAGGAAACGATCAAGAATCAGTATCCATTACCAAGGATTGATGATCTATTCGATCAGATGAAGGGTGAGACGATGTTTTCCAAGATCGATTTGCGATCATGGTATCACCAGTTACACATCAAGGAGGATGACGTCCCTAAGACCACCTATAAGATGAGGTTTGGACATTACGAGTTTATTGTTTTACCTTTTGGACTGACAAACGCCCCAGGGGTATTTATGATTTTGATGAACGGGGTGTTCTGTGAGTACATGGACAAGTTCGTCCAAGTATTCATTGACGATATTTTGATTTACTCTCGAATGATGGAGGAGCATGACGATCACTTACGCTTGGTAATACAATGTCTGCGAGAGCACAACTTGTATGGGAAATTTTCCAAATGCTCATTTTATCAATCAAAGATTCACTACTTAGGGCATGTCATCTTCGACGAAGGTATCGTCGTGGATCCTATTGTTCTTGATTCTGTACTTAAGGCTTAAAAGTACAGTGTCAAGGCATCCAAAAGTGGTTAAAATATGGAGAAGGGAGAAACGTCAACCTTCGGCAAAGGAAATTAGGGAAGATTTCTTCGTTGGCGTTGTCTGGCTTCCAACTGTTCCTGGATAGTTATGTCTTGTTCAATGGCTGCCCATGATCGTTCAAGTTCGGCCTGGTTAGTTGTCATCTTAAGAATTGTGTCAAAGTGGTTTAAGGCAATGTGCATTTGGTTCAATAGTCCGGGTTCGACGTTAGGCTGTGTTGGTACAATAACCGTCATGGGGGAACAGTAAAAGTAGGCAAAACTCCAAGAGAGATTAAGTGTTGTCTCAATTTGGTCATATAAAAGAGAATTTACGGTTTCAGAAACAAAATATGGATGCAAATCAAAGGCTCGTTCCCGTAACTGTATTATATTTTAATAAAAGTGTGAGATGGGAGAAAAAACACTTGACTGTTTATGGTGTAAGGCTCCTATCAAGGGAGAGTATCACACCTAAATAGGGGAGGAAAAATGTAAGGAATTAACCGATGTAGCAAAGAATATATGTAGAATCCTGAAAATGCAGACTGGTCTTACACCCGCTGATAGCTGGTACAGAGGAAAAACAGTAAACAATTGCAGAAAACCAAAATTCATTCGCTATAGTAGTGGTCGTACTAAATTATAACGAAGCACATCAGTTAAGAATATGAAATGAAATGAAAAAATGAGATACAGGAAGAAAACTTGTAATACAGTAGTGACGGAATTGAGAATCTTCAGATCTGCTTGTATTAACTCTCAAATGTAAAAAACTCTATTACAAACGACACAAAAAGGTCCAGCCTTGTTTACTTCTTTCTGTGATATATTTATACAATTTTACAAATAAGGTAGAATCTCAATGGTCACAAAATTTCAGTTATGACAAGGAGGAGTGAAATCGCTCCATTTCTCCTACTCTGTCCTCACTTGGTGCCAGATGTTTGTCATTGCGCGAGCTCGGTACAGGCGATACATCTTTCCACCAGCTGATATATTAGCCGCGATGGTTCTGCTTGATAGCTGGCTTCGAAGAAGTAACATTCTCGGGCTAACTGTTGCAGCCTGTCCTCCATCTGTCCGTTGATGATGTCGATGGCGCATAATTGCGCGCTGGGTTTGATCATGCATTTATCCACTTGGACTATGTCCACCATAGTCATCTTAGAGATATCGATCGAATCTCTTTCTTCTTTATCCTTCAAATCAAGCGAGATCTGTTCCACATTCATTTGCATTAGCGTCTCGGCATCGCACCCGCTGCCAATGCCCAACAGCTCGCCGTCTATAGAGTTAAGGGCCTCCTCCAAGGAGTTGGTTATCTTTTGGGCTTATTGTTTGCCTTTGGCGATGTTATGCTCCCATTCCTTTAACAGAATATTTCCTCTGGTTTGTTCTGAAATTGTGAGCCTGGTAGTACCTGCTGAAACCCTATTGTTCGTAGCTATCACCACCTCATGGAAGGCGACCCGAGCCGCTCCGGCATCCATTTCTCTGATGGATAAGTTCTCGAAAACCTAATGGACCAAGAGACAGTTTTCCCGGATCAATTCTACCTTGGCGAGAAAAATCTATTGTGCGGCAGAGACTCTGCTCCGAATCTCGATCGCCTGGGATTTGAACATCCCAATGTCTATCATTCTGTTCTCGGTGATCTCCACCCTAGCCTGCAGTTGCTCGATCAAATTCCTCTTCTAGCTCGCTTGCATCCAACCATCCCGGACCACCAGCTGTGCTTGCTCGAGTTTGGTTTTGAGCATCTCTATTTCATTTTTATCGGCCAATCTGGCCTGCTCTATTCCCACGCTCGCTTGCTCTTTAGCATTCTCTGTTGTTGTGGCCAGTCTGGCTTCAAGGGTCTTGATTAGGTGATTTTTTCTTTTAAGTTGGTTCTTTAGGAGCCTAACTGAAAACTGATTCGTCGAGGCATATGCTCCTAGCGTCCTTGCTATCTCAGTGGCGAATTGCTCATTTTTCTTGTCTTTTCCATCAGTTATGACTTTATATTTCTTTGCAGTCGACTCTCCTTCTTGATAGAACTCCCTTTTCACTACAACCTTTCTCTTTTTATCGAAGAAAAACTCATTCAGAGGGAGTTCTTCTACTCTTATGGGTCTCAACTCTTCATTGAATATCCATCCCTCATCGATATTTCCCTGTGTCGATTGCAAGGGTGTGATTGATGTGATGGGTTCTACGATCTGTTTCGCCGATTTTCCTGGAGTATCGACCAGACACTGCTTCTTTGGCGGTTCTGGAGTCTTTATCTCTGTCTCTGGATTCTGTTTCTTTGGTGGGTCTGGAGTCTTTTTCTCTGCTTCCAGATTCTCTGTTTTCTCCCCCTCGTCCTGGTGTTTTCCTTGGTCGGGAGTTGCATATTTAGAACCTTCGGCATTCTTCTGTTTTGTCTTCGAAGTACCTGGACCCTCTCCTCGCAACACAACAGGGAGATAACTACATCGGTGTTCCTGGAACTTCAATACATCGGCTCTTTCCTTGGGTGCCAAGGATTGAATCCGGGCTAGGATTTATTCATAGGACCTCGCTCCTCAGAAAATGTCGTCCAAGGGTGAATTCTCATGCTCAAATCTTTTGAGCCCACAATTAGCCAAATGATTTCTCACGACCCTCTGTGGATCGTGCTTCTTGTATTCGATGGAGACCAAATTTAAGTCTTCCAGGGCAGCCGCCTCGGCTTTGGCATGCCCAAAATCTAATAAAGAATAAGAATTCAAACGAATAGGAAAAGAAGGCCATACCTTCTTTTAGTACCCTTTAAGTTATTTACTTACACCATCAATTACCATTTGCCGGGCAACCTCGCGACAAGCCAGCTTGTCGGGGATGAACAATGGCAGCGCATGTGGGGGAACAGAAGCCCCGAAAACCCTGAGGTATGAAAATTCTACCTCTACGTACCAGTCCGCTATGGTGCTCAGACTTGTCACTATGTTGTTCGAGATACGAGGTGGCGGGTGACCAAAAATGGCGATGTGCAGGGGCACCATTACCCAGTTAAAAATCTCATAAGCAAAATTTTATGCTTTGTTTTCCCATAATTTTGCATGATATACATGTATGGGTTCATCTTCGGCCGGAGTCCAACTCCAGTTCATCAATGGAAATGGTGTCATAGAACAAATTGTGTCCATAATGTACGCAGACATGAAAAATGACGACGCCTTCCCATTCTCCTTCTGTTCCCGATACTCTGTGACCCGATTGGTCAAGCTATCCAAAATCATCTTTGCCCAGTTAAAAGAAAAGCCTTCAGCGACCCGAAACATTAGAGGCACCCACGCAAGGAAAAAATGCGATGTGTCCTCTTTCCCATATAACCGACATATCATCAAGGCCACATATCTGTACTACGGTTCTAACGAAGCAATTCAATATATGTCGTGGGTATCAGCTCTGAACTTCACGGTGTTTGAAACCCAATCCTTTATCAAACTGGACATGGTTTTATCATATTGTTCTCATTCCTTCTCCTTGAATTCTTCCAAGAACTCAGTGCCATATGTGTGGTCAGACATAGCGGGTAGCTTGTACATGGTTTGCAGATGCTCCGGCCTGAAGGTCCCGATGGTGACTCTTTTCTCGTTCATGATAGTCCTGGTCGGTATGTCCACATGGTCCAATGCCCATCGGACCATATCGTAATATGGAAGCAACCGCGGTCTGGCTACTACTCTGTGCATTCCAGACTGGACGACTATTTTGTACTTGGTGGTTAAATCATCTCTTTCGTTGTCATTCGAGTCGTTGGAATAATCCACCAATTCTGCTTGCAGAATATCTGAAACATATGACCAATTCGGGACCGATTTGATACTTCAGGGCGAAGTATCAGAGACATTGTCTGAGCCTTGTCCTGAAACCTCAACATTCGCCTTTGCTTCTTTTCGCGGAGCCATGGCTAAAGCTTGCGTTTTATCTCTTCTGTGATAGAACTGCGTATACATACAGAAGTCAGTTTACTCAGAGGTGGTGAGCTCTGCGTGCTATGAAAATGCATTTGTCATAATGAAATACAACTCTGATATATACTCAAAAAACTCGGTACCTTTCAGAACAAGTTTGTCAAATCACATTTGGAAATAAATTATGTCATAAAAAATCTGATCTTACGTCGATTTACCCTATTCCCTCATCAATGTCATAAATTTTGGCGGTTTTAACTCTCAGTTGGCGCATGGAGGAAAAGGATACCTCGTAAATTGTGCAAACATCAAAGTGCGGGATATACATTGATTTAGGCTTAATTAATTCGGTTTTATCGCTGCTAACAGTGGTTCGGTATTCGCTATATCGGGGATTTTCCTTTAACATTTTGAGTCTCTAACACCCGAGACTGTGAAGATTGATTTTGGTTAATTAAAGGTAATCGCGATTTGGGGCTTGATTAATTTTATAATTATTATATTCGCCATATCGCGACTCGGGGCTTCAAAGATAAGTTTCTGAGAGATTTACATGCCGAGCTGCGAGACCGCGAGATCGCGATAACATGACTTAATTAAAAGGGAAGATAATCTTGGATTAAGTAATTAATTAAACATGTTATAATTGCGTTGTGACTTCGCGAGTCGGGGTTTAGACAATCAAACTGTCAAAAAGGACAACATCGAGTGGCGAAATGCCGAGAGAATATTTTACCACGTTTTAGCTTTTACCCTTAACCTTGACATGAGTTACTCAAATAAGGAACTTGTGTTCTCGACTATCGGAGTTATGAAAATAAATTTTTGGGTTTGGCGGTCATCGAGGTGCGAAACCCTGACGACGTTTAAACATGATTTGGGGAAAACTTTACCCTCGTTACTGTTTTGAGTGAAAAACGACTTCGCTGTTTCGTGACTCAGGACGTGTGAACTGCATGAGCTATAGTATCCGATCTGCGAGATCCCGAAGTAGAACGAAAGAGGAAACATTTTATGACAGGTAGGACTTGTTTCGAGAGGGGAAAGATCATCGTTGCTCGCATGATCAAGCTTCAGAGATCATCAATATCTCAGAGGAAAAATGAAAGACCATTTTTGGATTTCAAGCATTAAGAATGAAACTTGTGAAGGGATAGAAAAATAGGGGTGGCTCCAACATAGGCTCCAATTAGGGATCCCGCCTTCCTGTGAGGCGGGAAGAACAATAGACCACATGCCAATATTGGGTAAATGGAGTCAAAATCTCAATCAAGCGAAAAGGTTCTCGAGAAGAGGGTACGAAAGGGGGGAAAAGACTTCGTTCTTTACCTCAAAAAGCTTTTACAAAATCATATATTCTTTTTAAACATAGTTGTAGTCCCTTTCACAATTTTCCCTTTCCCGCTACTAAACTCAGGTGTGTTTTAAGACAATCGAAACAGTCCTAGGAGACCCAACAGATCTTGTGGCTATCGACTTGCACTAAGGAATAAGATTACATGTTTTTAATTGGGGAGTCTTGTTTGAATTTGGGATGTAGATCAAGTTTTAAAAGCATTGGTTACCAGAGTAGAGTGATATTCATGTATAACAGCCTTACAGATATCTCAGACATTACTTCACTGCCATCGAGCCTGTTCAGTACCCCGGTGAATTTATCTGGCCCCCTTTTACTGAATTTCCTTTCACCACTTCGAAATATATTTATGCATTTAAATGCTGAGACGAGGGAAATCATTTCTGAATTTCCTTTCATCGTCTCTTGGACTAGGTGGGGGAAATCATTTCTGAATTTCCTTTCACCACCTGTCTTGTATTTTACTTTTTAGAGTGCGAAGATGGGGGAAATCGGTTTGTATCAGGGCTGATATCTGTGTAATATTTTGCATTATAGGTCTGTCAACTTACTTTGATTGCTCAGTACCAACCTTCCCTTGACCTTCACAACATCTTCGTTCTTAGGGAGAAAAAGGAAAATAAATTTTAAGGGCATTCCATTTGAGCAAGCTTCAATCCTCTGATGTCGTTGAAAAACCTAGGAAAGTCAGGATCACTCTAAATGTTTCTTCGCTCAGCAGGGGATCGAGTAGTTGCGAAGACCCGCTTTCTTTCCACAATCTGTTTTGAAACTCTCGAGGTTGAAACAAAAAACTTTTATCCCTTTGTATATGGAAAGGAAAGATGGTGACTTGTTAAAAGTCAAAAGTTAAACCCGAAGATAGAAAGGATGCCAAGTAGCGATTTACTGACTGAAAATACAGAGGTGAAACAATTCAAGACTGACTCTTGTAGGTATTTTTGGGGAAAATTTACTTTGACTGACTGCTTTTAGATTGGGAGAATCTTAAACTGCCTTAAATTTTTTAGAGATTATCACACCAAGAAACAACTCTGTTATCTATTAGTTCAACTGTTATTTCAATTTGGATGGTGTTACCTTGGTTTTTTTTTGAACAGTCCTTTATAACATGTCCTTTGAGAAATCTCATCTTTACCTTTTCGTTTTACTTTCTTTACGCAATATGAAACTACTTTAGGTATCACCTGTTTATGCCGATTTATTTCCGACACCGACTTTCAGTTTACTCCTCCTGCTTGTTTCGTATGCAGTTGGAGTCCTGTAAAAGAAAAATACAAATCTTATCCGAAATGTGTCGAAAGTTTATGAACGAAAAAACAGAAAATCAAAAGCATTGTTTAAATGAAAATGCGTATATGTACACAAATTTTTTATTATTAATATTGTTATTATTATTATTATTATTATTATTTTACTCTGGCGACTGTTACGTCATGTAATGCTTTAGATATCTCCCGTTGACAGGGGCACTGAGGACTTCTCTGTCTATATTCTCCAGTAGGAAATAATTTTTTCCTTCTGGAGTCGAGACCCTGAATGGTCCATACCAGAGGTGGTCGAATTTACTATGCTTCGCAGCTTCTTCCTTTCTCGCATCCCATCTTAGCACTAAATCGCCTGGGAGGAATTCCCTGTCCTTTGCCTTGCGGTCGAACAATGCTTTCATATCATTTTGGTACTTCTGCATCTTTTCATCAACTTCAACTCTATGTTGTTGAACCTCAATCAACTGATTAATTCTCCTGGTTACATGATTGGGCTCTTCGTTTTGATTCTGCCATAACTTCATCACAAGTAGTGCTAGGTTTATAGGTAGAACAACATCTGTCCCATAGACCATTTGAAAAGGTGAAATGCCAATAGACCTTTTAGTGCTTATGCGGTTTTCCCACAATGCGTATTTCAAGTTTACATGCGAAGACCTCTTATTTTCATCCAATACCTTCTTGATTATATTTACCAGGCTCTTGTTAGATGAATTGACCAACCCGTTCCCCTGGGGGTAATATGTTGTGGAATGGACAAGGACAATGTTATAATTTTGACAGAAGCTAATCATAGCCATAGATTTAAAGGCCTGGGCATTGTCAGTAACTATCTTTCAGGGGCAACCGAATCTGGACAAAATATTATCTTCCAAGAAATCGATCACCACCGAGTCTGTTGCCCTTTTGGTTGGAATGGCTTCCACCCACTTAGTAAAATAATCTGTAGTTGTTAAGATCCACTTATGTTGAGCACTGGAATGGGGATTAATCTTGCCTATGAAATCTAGACCCCATTGCTGAAATGGGGCTTCATCTTTGACTGGAACTAGAGGCAGTGTCGAGAGCTTCTGTTTTCCTGCGAATAGTTGACAAGGGTTGCGGGCACACACTTTGGCATTGACATCCGAAAAGAGTTTAGGCCAGTAGTACCCAGCCCTCAATATCTTGTAAGCCATAGCTCTCCATGCGTGATGCCCCCCACATACTCCTTCATGAAATTCGTCTATAACCCGCTGAGTTTTCGATTTGACTAAACAGACTAACAGGAAACTGAGTGGATCCTTTCAATAGAGCTGACTTTCGGCGATACAATATTTGACTGCATGGAGTTTTAAAGTTCTGCATTTAGATGGTGATAGTTCATATGGGCATTTTAGGTTTAGCAGGTATGACACTATGTCTCTGTACCATCCCGATGATAAGAACTTTTCTTCGATCTGGGTTGGACTTGTTTCTTCATCCAACTCGTTTAGGCTTGTGTCTTCGCCACCTTCCTGCAGGCAATTGATATCAAGGGCTCTGAAATTTGACTCAGCTAAGAGTTTGGTCATGCCTTGCCCTTTTATTAATTTGGTAGGTTTAACTTCCAGATTGAATTCTTGGATTTTAGTGAGCCATCGCCCTCTTTTTCCGTCACTGTCTGGCTGTACCAATATATCTTTCACAGAACTGGTAGGCACGTATGTAATTATTTTTGAATGTATCACATAGGTTCTAAATTCCTTTAATGCTTTTACCATTGCGTATGCTTGTTTTTCTATTATGTCATACTTCAGTTCTGCGTCTCTAAGGCTTTTGCTGAAAAACATTATCGGTTGTTCGAATCCTTCTTCATTCTTCTGTAGGAGCACCGCGGCGATAGTATGTTAAGAGGCAAATGAGAAAATAAGAAAATATTTCAGATAATCTGGACTTGCTAACACAGGTGCTTCGCTTATGAATTTCTTAATATGTGTGAACGATGCTCTGGCCTCGGTTGTCCAATTTACTCCATTGTCCTTCTTCAACATTCCTGTGATCAATTTGACAATCTCAGCGAAATTGGGGATAAACCTTCGTAAAAAATTTATCTTTCCTAAGAATGATTGAATCTCTTTTATATTTCTGGGAATATTTATAGTGTCTATTGCTTCAATCCTCTTAGGATCAATCCTGATTCCATCCCTAGATACAACATGGCCCAAAATCTTACCTTCCCGCATAGCGAAATGTGATTTCTTTGGGTTCAAAGATAGGCCAAACCTGCGGCACTTTTCAAAAGTCTGTTTGAGATGCATCAAGTGTTCCTCATCAGTTTTAGAGAAAATCGTCAAATCGTCGAGGTAAATGACTATGAACTTGTCCCTTTATCCCACGAAAGCGATGTCCATAGCTCGCTAGAAAGTGGCCCCTGCATTCATCAAACCAAAAGACATTTTGTCATACATGAACGTACCCCATGGTGTAGTGAAAACAATTTTTTTCCTGTCTTGTTCATTCATAGCGATTTGATTATAACCAGAGAACCCATCTATCATAGACATCCAGTTAGCTCCAACAACCTTTTCTAACACATGGTCCATTTTGGGCAGCAGATAATTGTCCTTGAGAGATGACTTATTTAAGTTTCAAAAATCCACACACATCCTGATTTCCCCACTCTTTTTCCTGACCGGGACTAGGTTTTCTACCCAGTCCAAGTATCTCAGAGGTACGATTATTTTTGCGTCTAAAAGTTTTTTAACTTCTTTTTCGATCACAGGTAACAAAATGGGTTTAATTTGCCTAAGATTTTGCCTAAACGGTTTGACCCCAGGCTTCAAAGGTATCTTGTGATCAATTATGGAAGTATCATATGTTCTCAACTCATCATAGGACCAGGCGAAAACATCCTTATATTGTCTGAGTAGGTATTTATACTTAACTTTCGCTTTGGGAGGGAGGAACTTGGATATTTTTACCACCCTGGATTCTTTTTCAGTTCCTATATCACAGTCCTCCACTTCTTCTGGTTGGGGCTGCAAAGTGGATTTTACAGGTACATCAGTCTGATCAAAAAGTATTTCCAAAGGAATCAATCCTTTTGGAATTTGATTGTTTTTAAGGACCAGCATACGATGATCCGCAATTTTTTCTCAGAAGGTTTCAAGGTCTTCCCCTTCTTGCATGATCCACATCGAGTCATTTTGATTTTCTTGGTCAGCATGAGTTTCGGAGAATTCACCCACTGCTGCAAGGAATTTCTTAATTTGTTCATCATCTTCAAAGACCTTCCAGTGTCGGATATTGTCTGGTATAGAGGGTTTGTATCTGATTTCAATGTGATACTTCAATTTGAAAGTCGTGGGAGGAAATAAGGTTGAAGCTTCTTTCGCCAATGCGTCAGCATGTAAATTTTCTGTGCGAGGGATAAAATGGACCTTTACCAATGAGAAAAAGTTTTCCATGAGATCCCAGACACAATTTCTGTATGTTCTTAGTCTGGGATGCTTGGCTAGGTATTGTCAGTTTATTTGTTTGACTATCAACTTTGCATCACCATATACCTCCAAGTTACTTATATTTATCTTCTTGGCAGCTTCTAATCCCAAGATCAATGCTTCATATTCACATACGTTGTTAGTGTAATCTATGTCCCACTGCAGTCGGTAAGAGAAAGGAACAATGAACTTACCTTCAGGAGCTACTAAAAGCACTCCAGCACCTGCCCCTTCAGAAGATAAAGCACCGTCAAAATACATTTTCCAGACACCAGTATTACACAGATATTTTGTCATGTGACTTGACTCCTCTTGTTCCAATTCGATTTCTTCCGGGAAACCATCTAAACCATCATCAAAAGACAAAATGCAATTTCCCAGATCTTGGTCTGCGATATAAATAGGGAAATTATTTGGGTTTTGTGGGTCACTGACTGTATATGCTAATCTTGTTTCTCTGTACAACCAAGTGAACTGACCACCGAACACAGGGATTGTGGCATATTTCATGTCCAACTGAAGAGAACCCCCCAAATTGGCTCCCCATGACCTAGATAACAACATGTCATACTTAGGGGGAATATCTGCGATAACCACATCCATCAAGATACTCTTAACCGAGACCTGGGCTAGGGTAACTACCAGATCTTTTATCATCCCCAAACACTTAACCCTTCTTGAGTCAAAAGAGTACAGATCTCCATAAGGTCTGGTGATCTGGAGACCCAACTTGTCCATTATAATCTTGGGCATAACGTTATGGGAGGCTTCGGAGTCTAACATGCAATTATGTAGCAACTGATCATACACATTGAGAGTGATATAAAAGGGAGCAATGGTTTCTTTGGCCCCTTCAAAATGGGGACCAAAAGTGATGTTAGGTTTGTCATCTTCTAAATTTAAAATATCAGACTGACTTTCTAGCTCAGAGACACCCATCGCTCAGGTACTTTGTTTGCGATAAATGGGGTTTTTCGCTAATTCTACCAAAGGGATTGGTATCTTAATTTTATTTATTTCATTTTCGAAACTAAAAACTCCGCTCACCCTGTCTGTTTCTTTGGTTAAGACTTCTGATTCCTTCCTTTCCAACTTCTTTGTCTGGACAAGTTTATCACTCATGGTCCTGGTTGAAGACGTAACTTTATTTACTGGTTCGGTTCCTTGTGCTCGAGTTTCAACTTTCTCCACTTCGGACTCTTGTGCACTTACCGTTTTCGTTTTGTTGTTGGGTAATAAGGTCTCTTCCGAAGGAGGCTCATAAGCTTGACCTCTTTGGAGGATTTTCTTGGGTTGAGTAGTTGAGGTGGGCTTACTCTTAGATCTTAGGTTGTACTTTGGTTGAAACTCAGCCATTATCATCTCAGTTTTTGGTTGAGATTCACAGAGATCAGTGTGATCACCTTCTTCACCCTTATTCGTCGGTTTTTGCAGGCTTAGAGATTTTTCATAGTCTTCTCGGGTCAGATATGGTTGAGTGCATTCATCGCCAAAATTCACAACATCATTATTCGAATCTCCGAAGTCTTGAAAATCGTTCGCTCCTATAAAATTTTCATTCTTCAAAGGAGCTTGTATTTTTTTTATCTTCATTTTTTATTTGTCTTTGTTGGTTCGGGGGATTGGGGTTCCTCTTGAAATCCTTTTTGGGGAAAGAGTCAACTTTGGCTTGTTCGAGTTCCATTTTGGATATTTTATTTTCCAGTTCTTTAATCACTTTGGCCATATCGTCCACCCTATCGTCTGCGGATCTATTAGACCCTGAAGGACCTGCTTGTTCTCTAAAGCGTTTGACCTCTCGGTTTCCAGTTTCTAATTTATCTTTAAGCTTACATGAGGCCATCATATTAGACTCTATTTCTACCGCATCGTCCTGCATTCGGTTTAAGGTGGCTCCCCTTCTCTCTCACAAAAGGAGTGCGAAGTCCAGTTCAAAAGCTCCGACGAAAGTTACTTTGGCCGCAGGTTGGGATGGTTTAACCTCGGCTGGGATTTTATTGTACAGTTTGTTGAATCTCTGAATAAATTCCATGACTATTTCTGAGTTCTTTTTCCTTAAAGACCCAAATTCGGTTAAATAATACATATGGTCTTTTCTCTCGCCCCATTGTCTGAGGAAAGCATCCTCTAAAGCGTCATAAGACAAGATAGAAGCTGTGGGTAGGCTCCGAAACCAAGTTCTGACCTGACCTTCGAAGGTTTGGACAAGGAGTCTCGAATATACGTCCTCATGCTCGATACCTAGAATGTCGACGAATTGGTCAAAGAAATTAATATGTTCTGTCACGGTTAGATCCCCTTCCCCGGTGAATTTTGGTAGATTTTTTATGTAATTCTCGAGAAGGTCATGTAGAGGGACGGGCAATACTAAGGGAGCATATCTGGCTGCAACTTTCACAAAAAATCTGGGAGGGGAGGCAGGCCCTTGGCCTCCATCTCCTCCTAGAGGGGCTCCTCCCCCTCCTCCTCCGATAAACCCCCCACCTCCTCCTACAAACCCTCCACCTCCTCCTCCGACAGTTGCCATTGTTATTTGTGGAAAGTTATAAAGGGGGTTTTGGAAAATTAAAAGTGACTCTTTGTTTTCTTCGCGAAGAGGAAAATCCGACGAGGAAAGATAAGGAAAGATAAGGAACGCGAGGACTTGGTTCCTCGGATTTGAAAGAGATGAAATCGGGAGAACCGACGGGTGTGGAAATCGAGTGTGTAGCACACTCTTCAGAATTTGGCGAAGTCGGGAAATTCAACTGAAGAAAAGATGGTACGTCAAAATCCGACGAACCTTCAATAGGGTCCTTTCCTTTGTGTACTAATGGGACTGTCAGATGGATATCACTCCTAATTTCAGAGAAATTTGGCGTTGAAACTTTAGTATCAAAGAGAGGACTGAGCGAAGTTGAGGGTTTGAAAGAACTTTTAGTCTTCAACGATGGGGTTTTAATCCTGTAAACTGCAGTGGTTGGCTTGAGAGAGACTCTCGCTTTTAAAATCTTTTCGGGATCGGTAACGGGCGCAATCTGCTTACCATCCAGGTTTTGTTTGGTATTCCTTCGATCGGATGCCAGTTTATTATTTGTGGAGTCGCCAAGTGAAAGATTTAGAAAGCCTTAAAAGGTGTGTACTCTTTGTTCACTATCAAAGGGTAACACTTTCAACGAAAAAAAATTGTCGTTTTCCTAAGGAAAAAGAATTTGTAACTTCGGCCCCCAGCAACGGCGCCAGAAAGATGTTGTTCCTGAGTTTGTACTTAAGGCTTAGAAGTACAGTGTCAAGGCATTCGAAAGTGGTTAAAAGATGGAGAAGGGAGAAACGTCAACCTTCGGCAAAGGAAATTAGGGAAGATTTCTTCGTTGGCATTGTCTAGCTTCCAACTGTTCCTGGATAGTTATGTCTTGTTCAATGGTTGCCCATGATCGTTCAAGTTCTGCCCGGTTAGTTGTCGTCTTAAGAATTGTGTCAAAGAGGTTTAAGGCAATGTGTGTTTGGTTCGATAGTCTGGGTTCGACATTAGGCTGTGTTGGTACAAGAACCGTCATGGGGGAACAGTAAAAGTAGGAAAAACTCCAAGAAGGATTAAGTGTTGTCTCAATTTGGTCGTATAAAAGAGAATTTACGGTTTCAGAAAAAAAATATGGATGCAAATCAAAGGCTCGTTCCCGTAACTGTATTATATTTTAATAAAAGTGCAAGATGGGAGAAAAAACACTTGACTATCTATGGTGTAAGGCTCCTATCAAGGGAGAGTATCACACCTAAACAGGGGAGGAAAAATGTAAGGAATTAACCGATGTAGCAGAGAATATATGTAAAATCCTAAAAATGCAGACTGGTCTTACACCCACTGATAGCTGGTACAAAGGAAAAACAGTAAACAATTGCAGAAAACCAAAATTCATTCGCTATAGTAGTGGTCGTACTAAATTATGACGAAGCACATTAGTTAAGAATATGAAATGAAATGAAAAAATGAGATACAGGAAGCAAACTTGTAATACAGTAGTGACGGAATTGAGAATCTTCAGATCTCCTTGTATTAACTCTCAAATGTAAAAAACTCTGTTACAAACGACACCAAAAGGTCCAGCCTTGTTTACTTCTTTCTGTGATATATTTATACAATTTTACAAATAAGGTAGAATCTCAATGGTCACAAAATTTTGGTTATGACAGGGAGGAGTGAAATCGCTCCATTTCTCCTACTCTGTCCTCACTTGGTGCCAGATGTTTGTCGTTGCGCGAGCTCGGTACAGGCGATACATATTTCCACCAGCTGAGATATTAGCCGCGATGGTTCTGCTTGACAGTTGGCTTCAAAGAAGTAACATTCTCGGGCTAACTGATGCAGCATGTCCTCCATCTGTCCGTTGATGATGTCGATGGCGCATAATTGCGCGCTGAGTTTGATCATGTATTTATCCACTTGGACTATGTCCACCATAGTCATCTGAGAGATATCGACCGAATCTCTTTCTTCTTTATCCTTTAGATCAAGCGAGATCTGTTCCACATTCATTTGCATTAGCGTCTCGGCATCGCACCCTCTATCAATGCCCAGCAGCTCGCTGTCTATAGAGTTAAAGGCCTCCTCCAAGGAGTTGGTTATCTTTTGGGCTTGTTGTTTGCCTTCGGCGATGTTATTCTCCCATTCCTTTAACAGAATATTTCCTCTGGTTTGTTCTGAAATTGTGAGCCTGGGAGTACCTTCCGAAACCTTGTTGTTCGTAGATATCACCGCCTCCTGGAAGGAGACCCGAGCCGCTTCGGCATCCCTTTCTCTGGCGGATAAGTTCTCGGAAACCTGATGGACCAACAGACAGTTTTCCCGGATCACTTCTACCTTGGTGAGCAAACTCTGTTGTGCAGCAGAGACTCTGCTCCGAATCTTGATCGCCTGGGATTTGAACATACCGATGTCTGTCATTCTGTTCTCAGCGATCTCCACCCTAGCCTGCAGTTGCTCGAACAAATTCCTCTGCTGGCTCGCTTGCATCCGACCATCCTGGACCACCAGCTGTGTTTGCTCGAGTTTGGTTTTCAGCATCTCTATTTCATTTTTATCGGCCAATCTGGACTGCTCTATTCCCACGCTCGCCTTCTCTTTAGCATTCTCTGTTGTTGTGGCCAGTCTAGCTTCAAGGGTCTTGATTAGGCGATTTTTTCTTTTAAGTTGGTTCTTTAGTAGCCCAAC
Source organism: Picea glauca (assembly GCA_000966675.3). NCBI lineage: Eukaryota > Viridiplantae > Streptophyta > Pinopsida > Pinales > Pinaceae > Picea > Picea glauca. The sequence goes on along the minus strand of JZKD02S1672853.1, from coordinate 1,075,767 downwards.
TGAAAACTGATTCGCCGAGGCATAGGCTCCTAGCGTCCCTGCTATCTCAGTGGCGAATTGCTCGTTTTTCTTGTCTTTTCCATCATTTATGACTTTATATTTCTTCGCAGTCGACTCTCCTTCTTGATAGAACTCCCTTTTCACTACAACCTTTCTCTTTTTATCGAAGAAAAACTCATTCGGAGGGAGTTCTTCTACTCTTATGGGCCTCAGCTCTTCATTGAATATACATCCCTCACTGATATTTCCCTGTGTCGATTGCAAGGGTGTGATTGATGTGATGGGTTCTTCGATCTGTTTCGTCGATTTTCTTGGAGTATCGACCGGACTCTGCTTCTTTGGTGGTTCTGGAATCTTTATCTCTGTCTCTAGATTCTGTTTCTTTGGTGGGTCTAGAGTCTTTTTCTCTACTTCTGGATTCTCCGTTTGCTCCCCCTCGACCTGGTGTTTTCCTTGGTCGGGAGTTGCATCTTTAGAACCTTTGGCGTCCTTCTATTTTGTCTCTGAATTACCTGGACCCTCTCCTCACAACACAGCAGGGAGACAGCTACGTCGGTGTTCCTAGAACTTCAATACATCGGCTCTTTCCTCGGGTGCCAAGGATTGAATCCGGGCTAGGATTTCTTCATAGGACCTCGCTCCTCGAAAAATGTCATCCGAGGGTGAATTCTCATGCTCAAATATTTTGAGCCCGTAATTAGCCAAATGATTGCTCACGACCCTTTGTGGATCGTGCTTCTTATATTCGATGGAGACCAAATTTAAGTCTTCCAGGGCAGCCACCTTGGCTTTGGCATGCCCAAAATCTAATAAAGAATAAGAATTCAAACGAATAGGAAAGTATGGCCATACCTTCTTTGAGTACCCTTTAAGTTCTTTACTTACACCACCAATTACCGTTTTCCAGACAACCTCGCGACAAGCCAGCTTGTCGAGGATGAACAATGGCAACACATGCGGGGGAACAAAAGCCCTGAAAACCCTAAGGTATGAAAATTCTGCCTCTACGTACCAGTCTACTATGCTGCTCAAACTTGTCACTATGTTGTCTGAGATACGGGGTGGCGGGTGACAAAAAATGGCGATGTGCAGGGGCACCATTACCCAGTTAAAAATCTCATAAGAAAAATTTTATTCTTTGTTTTCCCATAATTTTGCATGATATACATGTATGGGTTCATCTTCGGCCGGAGTCCAACTCCAGTTCATCAATGGAAATGGTGTCATAGAACAAATTGCGTCCATAATGTACGCGGACATGAAAAATGATGACGCCTTCCCATTCTCCTTCTGTTCCCGATACTCTATGACCCGATTGGTCAAGCTATCCGAAAGCATCTTTGCCTAGTTAAAAGAACAACCTTTGGCGACCCGAAACATTAGAGGCACCCACGCAAGGAAAAAATGCGATGTGTCCTCTTTCCCATATAACCAACATGTCATCATGGCCACATATCTGTACTGCGGTTCTAACGAAGCAATTGAATATATGCCGTGGGTATCGGCTCTGAACTTCGCGGTGTTTGAAACCCAATCCTTTATCAAACTGGACATGGTTTTATCATACTGTTCACATTCTTTCTCCATGAATTCTTCCAAGAACTCAACGCCATATGTGTGGTCGGACGTAGTGGGTAGCTTGTACATGGTTTGCAGATTCTCCGGCCTGAAGGTCCCGATGGTGACTCTTTGCTCGTTCATGATAGTCCTGGTCGGTATGTCCACATGGTCCAATGCCCATCGGATGATATCGTAATATGGAAGCAACCGCGGTCTGGCTGCTACTCTGTGCATTCCAAAATGGACGACTATTTTGTACTTGGTGGTTAAATCATCTCTTTCGTTGTCATCCGAGTCGTCGGAATAATCCACCAATTCTTCTTGAAGAATATCTGAAACATATGACCAATTCGGGACCGAGTTGATACTTTGGGGTGAAGTATCAGAGACATTGTTTGAGCCTTGTCCTGAAACCTCAACATTCGCCTTTGCTTCTTTTCGCGAATCCATGGCTGAAGCTTGCGTTTTATCTCTTCTGCGATAGAACTGCGTATACATACAGAAGTCAGTTTACTCAGAGGTGGTGAGCTCTGCGTGCTATGAAAATGCATTTGTCATAATGAAATACAACTCTAATATATACTCAAAAAACTCGGTACCTTTCAGAACAAGTTTGTCAAATCACATTTGGAAATAAATTATGTCATAAAAAATCTGATCTTACGTCGATTTACCCTATTCCCTCATCAATGTCATAAATTTCGGCGGTTTTAACTCTCAGTTGGCGCATGGAGGAAAAGGCTACCTCGTAAATCGTGAGGACATAAAAGCGCGGGATATACATTGATTTAGGCTTAATTAATTAAGTTTTACCACTACTAACAGTGGTTCGATATTCTCTATATTGGGGATTTTCCTTTAACATTTTGAGTCTCTAACACCCGAGACTGAGAAGATCGATTTTGGTTAATTAAAAGTAATCGCGATTTGGGGCTTGATTAATTTTATAATTATTATATTCGCCATATCGCGACTCGGGGCTTCGAAGATAAGTTTCTGGGAGATTTACATGCCGAGTTGCGAGACCACGATAACATGAATTAATTAAAAGGGAAGATAATCTTGGATTAATTAATTAATTAATCACGTTATAACTACGTCGTGACTTCGCGAGTCGGGGTTTAGATGATCAAACTTTCAAAAAGGACAACACCGAGTGGCGAAATGCCGAGAGAATCTTTTACCACGGTTTAGCTTTTACCCTTGACCTTGACATGAGTTACTCAAATAAGGAACTTGTGTTCTCGGCTATCGGGGTTATGAAAATAAACTTTTGGGTTTGGCGATCGCCGAGGCGCGAAACCCCGACAATGTTTAAACATGAGTGGGGGAAAACTTTACCCTCGTTACTGTTTTGAGTGAAAAATGACTTCGTTGTTTCGTGACTCGGGACATGTGAACTGCATGAGCTATAGTATCTGATTTGCGAGATCCCGAAGTAGAACGAAAGAGGAAACAATTTACGACAGGTAGGACTTGTTTCGAGAGGGGAAAGATCATCCCTGCTCGCGTGATCAAGCTTCAGAGATCATCAATATCTTAGAGGAAAAATGAAAAACCATTTTTGAATTTCAAGCATTAAGAATGAAACTTGTGAAGGGCTAGAAAAACAGGGGCGGCTCCAACAGATCTGACAAAGGTTGAGGCTATTATGGAATGTCCTGCGCCGACGAATGTCCCAGAAGTGTGTAGCTTCATGGGTTTAGCAAGATATTATCGATGTTTCGTCGAGGGATTTTCGAAGATAACAAATCCAATCACAGAATTGCAAAAAAAGAACAAGAAGCTTGTTTGGACCGAGAAATGCACGGAAGCATTTCGGAGGCTCAAGGAGCTGTTGACAATGACACCAATACTAAAGGTCCCTGACATGGACGTGGAATTCTTGGCATGCACTGAAACATCCAAGGAAGGCTTAGGCGAAGTCTTGATGCAAGACGGTCGAGTGATTGCTTACATCTCGAGGAAGCTGAGAAGGCGTGAGGAGAACTATGTGATGCACGATTTGGAGTTGTTAACCATTGTATATACCTTGAAGGTTTGGAGACACTACCTTTTTGGATGAAAATTTGAACTAAATATGGACCACTGTGGACTACAACACATCTTTATGCAAAGCGGCCTGAACGCACGACAACAACGTTGGTCGAAATTGCCTAGCGAGTACAATTTCGAGATTTATTACATAAAAGGAACATTGAACTGAGTGGAAAATGCATTGAGTCAGAGACCACACATATTTTCTATGTTGCCTCTTCAGACGAATCTATGCAAAAAGATTCTAACTTTACAGCGTGACGATGACTGGTACAAGGAGGTCGAGGATTTTATCGGACAAAACACAATGATGGTACCAAGATTTGAAGGATTTACGTTTGATGATGATGGATTATTGAGGTTTAAAAATTGGATTTACGTACCACCGAATGACGAGTTGAGGACTTTAATCCTAAATGAGGCTCACAGAGCAGTGTACATGGCTCACCCGGGTTGTCACAAAGATGAGGGCGGACCTTAAACCCTTATTCTTCTGGAAGGGAATGAAGGAAGACACAGTCAACTATGTGGCCAGATGTCTATAATTCCAGCAAGTAAAGGCTGAACATAGACATCCAACAAGATTATTACAACCACACATTATTCTGGAATCGAAATGGGAGGTTATTTCGATGGATTTCATTGTTGGATTTCCACTAACGACAAGGAGACACGACTCAATTTTCGTAGTAGTCGACACTCTGATGAAGAATGCTCATTTTATTCCTATGCGTACAATGTATCAGGCACCTGACATAGCTAGAGTTTTCATTAGTGAGATTGTGAGTCTGCATGGCGTGCCTAAGAGGATTATATCTGATCGAGGATCGATGTTTATTGGACAATTTTGGACTAGTTTCCAAGAGGCCTTAGGAACCCAACTTAACTTTAGTACTACATATCACCCGGAGAATGACAGGCATACCCAATGAACAAACCAGACCTTGGAGGACATGTTGTGCATGTACATGATGGACCAACAAAATCATTGGGAAGAATTCTTTCCACTGGTATAATTCTCTTATAACAATGGTTACCAAAGCACCATTAAGATGGCGCCTTTCGAGTTTCTTTATGGGTGACCGTGTCGGATGCCTTTGCGTTGGGATCAGATTGAGGATAGGGTTCTGGTGGGACCAAAAGTGATCCAAGAAATGGAAGAGAAAATGAAAACAATAAGACAAAGGATCAAAGAAGCACAGGATCGAAAAAAGAGTTATGTTGATGCGCACTGTGTAGACCGTAGTTACGATGTTGGCGATCGAGTCTTCTTGCGGGTAAAACTGCATAAGAGCTCAATTAAGTTTGGAAAGGGAGATCAAATCTCTCCTAGGTTCATGGGAGCTTTCAATATTGTGAAGAGGAAGGGGCCTGTGGCCTATCAACTAGCCTTACCTGATTCTTTGAGGCGTATGCACGATGTTTTTCACGTATCTGTTTTGAGGCATTATATTAGTGATCCTACACATGTTATTGACATGAGTTTCTTGAAGGTATTGGAAGAGGGGGCGCTCACGGCTGAGTCAATATGCATCCTGGATCATCGCATTCGACAGCTACGACGTCGAACAGTAGATCAGTTCAAGGTCCAGTGGGACAACTATAGTCCGCACTCGACGACCTAGGAGGACGCATATGATATGCACCAACAATTTCCATTTTTGTTTGATAGATAGACTTATGATACTGGGATACACATTATTTCAGCACTTATATACTGTGAAACTTCGGAATGAAATTTAGACCAAGAGGGGGTGTATGTAACATCCCGCTCTTGCGTGCACTGAGCGAACTTATTCTTTGAGGACACTTTATTGCAAGTCTTTCGGATTATTATACTATTGGTCATTGATTATGATTATGAGGCGTTATGGATTGATGACATGTTACGTTTTTGTATTGACATAGACAAGTGTTATTGACTCATGTTTCCTGAGTGTGCAGGATTTTGGACCTCGAGGATGCAGAGGCATTGATGAAACCCCTTGGACTCTAGATCATGTCAGGGAGTGGACTGTTGGGTTTTTATTATTGTTGATATGACATATGCACATCTGATTAGATGTTATGATGATTGATTTTATTTATGACATGATTCATTGATGATGCAGGCTGACGATAGCTTGCTGACCAGACTCACATGTGGAGTAGAGGGGTCACGCACGACTACCAGAGACATTGAGGGAGAGGTGTGGACAACAACCCTGCCATAGCCTACTAACACTCATGCCGTGGCTCGAAATGTAGGTTAACGATTACCTAGTTCGAGAAGACCCACGATGTTGTGATGGAAAACTGCGATAATCACTCATGATGATTCTAAGGGGTGCGCAATAACACATGAGTTTTATTCCTTAGAGGTCCTTAGTCTCCCACAAGATCACCTGGTGGAGTATTGACTCCAGGGGTTTATGATGTCCACCAAGTCAGTCAAGAGGCGAGTGGCACCCTTGGAGCACATAGTGCATCCTAAAGGGCACGTCGCGCAAGAAAAACGAAAAGAGGCGAGTGGCACCCTTGGAGCATGTAGTGTGTCCTGAAGGGAACGTCGTGCAAGGGAAACAGAATGAGGCGAGTGGCACCCTTGGAGCACCTAGTGCTTTCTGAAGGGCACATCACGTTGTTAAATAATAAATGAATAAATCTAGATGGCCTTAGAATGAATAATACGATGAGAAATATTTAAAACAATTTCCCTAATAAAATGTTGCCCAGCCTAGGAAAATAAAATCTAGGTCTAAGTGATACTTGTGATAAAATATATATATATTTAGATAAAAATAAAAATAAAAATAAATAATAATCATTAATCATGTGACGAGAAGGGGGTACAAGTAATTCAATTAATTTATAAAAATCTTTTGGGGGATAAAATTTAAAAAGGGGAAATAATTGTTTTTTTTCTTATGCTAATTAAAAATTTATTAATTAAAAAGAAAAAGGGGAAAAAGATAATTTTCTACACTTGCCAATTTGAGTTTTAAATGAAAAGGGAAAGAGGGAAATTTAAAAGAATTAGGAAACTAAGGAAAAGGGGGGAAACATAAAGAGAAAGAGAAACATAAGGGGAAAAATAGAATGACTAACTTAGTAAGGTATCTTGCATTTAAGAACTTTCTAAATTGAACTTAACTAGTAAATTAGTAAGGGGGTAAGTCATTAAAATGTGTAAGGGAATATGGGGACACCTAGGAGCGATTCTAGGAATGCTTTTAGGTGGGTGAGGGAAATAGGAGTAATTAAATAATTAATGAAATTATTTTCTGGTGCAATGAAGGGGATGGGTGACACATGTACGGGGAGGATTTTTATGAATTAAATTTTTGAACAATAAATTAAATGGAAAATTGGGAAATAGATGAGTTAGAAACTCTATATAAAGGAGTGAGGAGGAGGATGATGGATCTCTTCTGTTATGTGTAACGTTACGTTGTAGAATTTTAGACTTGACTGACTTAGCTTGTGGGAGTTGGGATACCGAACTCGCTGATGAGGGGTAGCTCGGCCTTGCGAGGCGAGCTGGGAGCTAGTTGTTCTCTAGTTTAGTGTGTGTGGCCCCTTTGCGGCTCAGGGGGCTAAGGGGGAAGAGGAGTACTCCTAGCGTTGGCTGGAAGGTACTGGTGAAGTCTCATCGGTCGACAAATGGGAGCTGCACGGAGCACACAGGACAACGACTCAGAGCGAACAACTTGGGATACGATACACTTACTTTAATTCTACATGGTAGATTATTATTGAATTTACGCTTTCAATTCTTTACTTTTAACCGTGTAAAGAAGGTGTTTGACTTATCATTTTAATTGAGAACTTAATTTCCCCCATAGCCTTAAGTTTGTTGCTTGACTTGATTTCCTTGGCATTTGATCCTTTATGTTGTGACTGTCCTGTTGGTTTTAATTGATTTTTATGAAGAGTTTATGCCTGGTCTTTGCCCTCATCCCTAGTTCGCTAGTCCACGCTTGAGCAATCGGCCAGGAGCCGAATCAATGGTCGTCACTTCGGTGCACATCGACCTATAGAGTTTAATGCCCTGATTTTCTGTGCATGGATGATGAACGAAGGATGTTTTTTCCCAGTCGTCTGCCCCTATTGATTATTCTTGGTTGATTGATGGTCATTGCACCTTCTTGCGATTGAAACTTCTGTGTGTTGTTCATCTTCCTTCTCTATGATTTTAATTACAACAGTTCTATTCATTTTGGACCACATTTATTTTTCATTTCACTGGAAGGACGGTAAAAGGTATGCCTTGAATTACAACAAAAACTTACCTTGAATGTTTGCGCCTTTTTACTCTTAACAACGACAAATTTTACTTGAAAGTCTTTGTGTTTACTGTGCCTAAATGGTGGCTCATTGTTGTATATACTGGGTGCGTTTTTGTTGCATGCATTTTAACTGCATTTCCGTTTAAAAAGATGATTCCAATTCATTTTTATATGCCTACAATCAGTTCAATCTCTGATTCTGATTTCGTTTATATGCATGTGCTTTTATTTATTAAATGCTTTCCATTTATGTATTTTTAATGCTATCACAGTTATTGAAGATTTTATGAAGGTAGCACAGTAAGGTAAAATACAGTAGTTGCCTTCTCAGTTATACAATGATTATATCACCAATTCAGATAACAAATCCCATGGTATTCGACAACGAATTGCCCCTTGGGTTGACCACGACTTAGCATTTATCTTTTTAATCTATGGACTATGCAGGAAGTGTTGTGGAGGTTGAGTTTATAGGTTCAGCATGTTTATGTTATCATGTTTAGTATTCTGCCCTAGCTTTGGTATAGAACCTGAATTAATTTTTTTTTTAAAATATCCAATCGATTTTGAGGATAACACGCACGATTCCTTCTGAAAACCCTCAGCAATTAATGATAGCACTCACGAATCCGTCTAAACTTACACAACGATCCACTTCTAAACTTTTTATTGAGTTAGCTATTTACCCAACCCTCTGATTATGGAACTTTCATTGGTATAGCGATTGCAATACTTCCTCTGAAGGTTTAATACACTAAGTTTTAAAGCTGTGTATGACAACATTCGTCTAAGTGTTTGAGCTAGATTTTGGTAACATTGGTGGAGTTTGTTTTTGTTTAAGCGAGTCCCTAGATCCGTGTTGATTCACCCCCCTTAATTTCCAACAATATCAATTGTTGTTATACCGCCTTGCACAGAGTTAAAAGACCACAATAACCTGGATAGCAATTTTTTTGTATAATTATTTTTATATTCTGCATAACGATATAATGTTTCAGAGAGAGATTGATTTCCAGAAAGATATCATAGTCAGAGCGATTTATGAGTTATAGCTAATACCGTAGTCATGTAGAGTGTAATTTCTACCTTGCATGTAATTAAACCGCCTTGTATTCATCAATGAATACTTACCCACTAGATGCGTTCTAAAGGGGCTTACTCAACACTATTTTTGGCCTTCGCTTGATAGAATTTCGCCCAGATGTATGCAGGAAATTCACTCGGCATTATATTTTTAGCCTTCAATGCTGGACCGCCAAAACATAGACAAAATCTCACTTTTAAAAGCTAAAATGTCACTCAGCATTGAACTCCCTTTTTCGCTCAGCATTGTACGCCTGGCAACACTTTTAGGCTGTGTTTCCTCCACCGTTATGCACACAGTAAATTCTTCCACCTTTAATTGCCCAACCTTGTGGTAGAAAATTGATCGCACTGAGATACTTAATGCTAATTAATATATAATTGAAGCACAACGTGTTTATCTAATAGAATAGAGAACATCCATCGAATGACATTTTTAGACAACATCTTAAACATTATTATTTCTAATATTGTTAGACAACGTGCTATATCTTAATATGTGTTAATGGTGTTATATCAATAGTGTTAGATATTTTTATTGTAATGATGTTATATATTGTTAAATTTGATTAATCTAGATTAGTTAATTTAGGCAACAAGTTGATCATTTTGAGCAGCTATCGTATATTAGTAGCTCACTTAATTTAATGGGCAGTGGGTAATTGTTAATCAGTGCATCTCGATGATGTTAAGTACCTAATCTAGTTTACCTCTTGACAACTTTTATGACCTTAGTAGCTAGTTAATAGATCACTCCTTCGCACTTAGATGTCTTGTTTAACATATTATGGTGTTGGGGTGTTGGCGAAGTCGCGTAACAGTTGTGCATTTCCCTTGAGTAACGTCACCTGGAGTCTTGTCGACCGGTTGCTTGGGGTGTGGGCGTAGTCTTCTTGTCAGTTGCTTCGGCTACTAGCGTGCTAGATTTCTTGAGTCCTTGGTCCCATTAGGTGATGTTGTGCCAAGGTTATTTACACGTCTATCACATGGGGACGACATGATTACTGATGAGGGGATCATGGCGCACCCTATTGGATAACAACGAATGATAACTTGGTCAGAGTCGGTACCTTCCGTGTGAGTGTTGTTGAGAATTGTAAGTTTGCTTTTGGTGCATGGGTTGAACGCTTTCATGTGTTTGGTTCACAGGCCTTGAGGTTCTAGTCATTGGTTGTCAAGGTCGTTGTATCGAGAGGGGGATGTTGTCCCTTATCTTGTAGGCGTGGTCTTGTTTGTGTCGAGCGGGTAGACGTCTCTCCTTTTTGTTCTACATATGTTTTTCCCAGTTGCTCTTGTGCCAGTGCGTGGAGTCATAGTTGTCTATTTCCTATTCTGCGAGTGTGGCGCTCGTCGACAAATGTGTTTTTTAGCTGTAATCGTTGTTGTCATCATGTTAAAAAAAAAAAAAAACTGCACCTTCTGCTTCGCTCGTAGTCGTAACGAAGGGGTCGTTACAGATTTTATAACCATCTTCCAGAATTTTCCAGACTTCCATCCCAAGTGAAATCAAGTAGGTCTTCATTCTAATTTTCCAAAATGAAATTTTTTTTCCATTGAATAGAGGAGGTCTGGTTGAAGAAAAATAATTTTGACATTCCATACTTTCTGTGTGATCTTCATTCTACTCAATGGTGTCCTTCAAGTCCATCAGAAACCATCTTTATGATTTCCTTGAGAATCATTTGGCTCAAAACTAAATTCTAAGTGGATATCCAGATTATCCTATCTTATAGATTTCCAATGACTTCTTTCGTGCTCAATTTTGAGCAAAAATTTATAGGCAATCGAATATTGTCAATTTACCCTTTTAGTGTACCTTTCTCCTTACTGCAAATAATCTCAAACACCAACTTTGGCTAGCTACAAAGGTATATCTATTGAGAACCAAGAAAACTTTTCAACATGATACATATGATATTGCTAACACTGAATTCAAAACAACTCTCATATTTTCCAACTGATTCTCTAATCAAAATTTGCAACAATATGGAAATGAAAACTTTTCCTTTTTGCACTTTCTTTTCTCTTAGCAATTTTATCATTGTTCATGCTTCTCTACACCAATTCCTATGGGATTTTGGGAAAATGTCATTCCTATATGCCCATGAATATCTTTTTAACGATATATCACAATTTCACCCTTAACCAGGCCCCAGACTGTTAGTTACAACTCGCAAAAGTTTTCATTGTTTTACATTTTTATCCATGTATGCTACATGTGTATCCGTTCTCTTCCTGCACATTTTTAGATACCTAGATTCCAAATATGGGTTCAAAACTGTTTTCTATGGTTCATAAGATTTCCATAGACTACTCTTTTTCCCAAAACAGACTTTTGAGCTAGGAGTTGTGCCCTCTAGAAGTAAATTGGTGCTGGAATTTTACCTTAACTAGAATTTTGAGCTAGGAGTTATGCCCTCTAGAAGTAATATGAGTCGTTGATCTGAGTGCCATCGGCGATCGATCAATTGGAAATTCTCACTACCAAATGAAGTGAGATTTATTTCTATTATTTAAAATATGCAATAGAAAAGATAATTATATTATTTATTTATTTGTACGAAAAGAGAAATAAAACTTTTTAATTATGTTTTATTAAAAATAATTTATTTTTCTAATGTGTTTTTTCTTATATTTATATGTTGTATTGCAGGTTTGTGAATGACTCCTAATTAGGGTTTTTCTCAAAATAAATATGAATGTACTTATATGGTTTCATTTTTTGAATATTATGTGAGAGAGTTATGCACATACAATTATTAATAAAGTTAATTTTTTGTGGGAGGGGTTAAAACCCCTTCCAAGTGCTCCAAAGAGGGTGGGACCCCATACTTCTTGGAGTAGTATATTTTTTCTTGTGTGTGATTATTGTTATCTTTCTTTAAGTTCACACACATTACAATACATTTTTCTAGACACATTAATTTTGTAGCATTCACATTTAGAGCATGCAATCCTACATTTCAATCTTCATCCCACTCATATGATAACATTTGTCACAAGTATATTTAAACTAATGCAATCCTACATTTCATTTTTTTTTGAAAATTTCAACGCATGCAAATTATACAATACAAATCAACTCAACAAACACAAGCATTACAGATTCATGCATAACATAATACATCAAAAACACTAAATACTTCTTTAATAAACAAACCATTCATATTATTTTTGTTTTTTTAATATTATTTATTTTTGTTGTTTTTAACTATATTTTGGTATTTTATTATTTTATTATTTTATGTATGTAATTTAATTATAAGCCATTTATTAAATTTTGAATTATATAATGTATGTTTTCTTAAGTGAAATATGTATGTGTGATTTTGACCATGTTTATATTTTGACTTAAAATTGTATAATGTGTTTACTTATTTGAAATTGTATAATGACTATGTATTTGAATGAATTTTCATATTGTGTGTTTACTTATTTTAAGTTTCATATGTATCTGTGTGAGTAGTTTTAGTAATGTTTGTTTGTTTTTGTATTTTGAATTGAAATGGTATATTGTGTGTTTTCTTATTTAAATTTATATTTTGTATAGTTGTTTATTTAAAATTGCATATATATGTGAGTATTTTTTTATCAATGTTTGTTTATGTAAGTTTGTATATGATTTGAAATTGTACATGAGATTAAGATTGTAATGTGTGTTTGTTGTGTTGAAATTGTATGTTTATTTGAAATTATGTATATGGATAGTTTTGTCAATGTTTGGTTATGTATATTGATTTGAAGTTGTGCATGAATTTGTAATGCTTGTGTTTGTTGTGTTGACTTGTAATTGTGATGAATTTGAATGTGTATATTTAATGTAGGTTTGCTTAAGCTTTATATTCCATTGTATTTGAAGTTGTATATTGTATGTTTATTTGAAATTGTGTGTGCATGAATAGTTTTATGAATGTTTGGTTATGTATATTGATTTGAAGTTGTGCATGAATTTGTAATGCTTGTGTTTGTTGTGTTGACTTGTAATTGCGATGCATTTGAATGTGTATATTTATGTAGGTTTGTTGAAGTTTTATATTCCATTGTATTGAATTTGTCTATTGTATGTTTGTTTATTTGAAATTGTGTGTATGTGTATGACTAGTTTTGTCAATGTTTGATTATGCATATTGATTTGAAGTTGTACATGAATCTGCGATATTTTTGTTTGTTGTGTTCATTTGCATATTGATTTGAAATTATATTGTTTTTGTTTGTTGTGTTGATTTGTAATTGTGATGAATTTTATTGTGTAAATTTGAATGTGTATATTTAATGTAGGTTTTCTTAAGATTTATATTCCATTGTATTTGAATTTGTATATTGTATGTTTTTTTATTTGAAATTGTATGTGTATGTGTATGAATGACTTTGACAATGTTTGGTTATGTTATATGTTTGTTTACTTGAAAATGTACGTGTATGTGTATAAATGACTTTGACAATGTTTGGTTATGTATATTGATTTGTAAATTGATTTGAAATTGTAATGGTTGTGTTTGTTTTGTTGATTTGTAATTGTGATAAATTTTATTGTGTATATTTAATGTAGGTTTGCTTAATCTTTCTATTCCATTGTATTTGAATTTGTATATTGTATGTTTGTTTATTTAAAATTGTATGTGTATGAATGACTTTGACAATGTTTGGTTATGTTGTATGTTTGTTTATTTGAAATTGTATGTGTATGTGTTTTTCTATGAATGACTTTGACAATGTTTGATTATATATATTGATTTGTAAATTGATTTGAAATTGTACATAGAATTGTAATGCTTGTGGCTTTTGTGTTTATTTGTAATTGTGATGAATTTTATTGTGTAAATTTGAATGTGTATATTTAATGTAGGTTTGCTTAAGCTTTATATTTCATTATATTTAAATTGTATATTGTACATTCATTTATTTGCAATTGTACATGAGCTTGAATTTATTGTGTTGATTTGATTTGATTTGTTATTGAAATGAATTTTAATATGTATATTTGATGTAGGTTTTCTCAAGTT
>JZKD02S1672853.1:1010142-1061806 GCA_000966675.3 Picea glauca | reverse complement strand
TATATATATATATATATATATATATATATATATATGAGTTTTTAGATTTTTTTTTTTCTATTTTTTTTAATGTGGGTTTTCTTGCATTTTGGATTTTGCATTTCCCATTCAAACACTTAAAATTTCATTTGAACACTTCAATAAACATATTAACTCATTTTTAATAAAAATCATAAATATTATGAATATTTTTTTTAATAAACATTGCAAAAACAATAATGATATAATTAATGTAAAACTTTATCATAATTTATTTTCATTAATACTAATAAATCAATATGCTTAAAAAATCCACTAACATTATTAATCATCTTACATAATAAAACAAAATAATTAAATCATCTTAGTATGTTGGTATGTTAAAAACCCCATATCACCAATGCACATAAGTTTTGGGGGAATATAAGCTTCCACCTTCACATGGTTGACCCTCTTAGTAGAGACTTTTACAATATCGAACCGAAGAGAAGATCTTTTTATTGTTAATACAAATCATTATAATAAATATTAAAAAATAACCATAATAAATAATAGATATTTTCCAACCATAGAATGTAAATATCACATAAATTGTAATCATTTCAATATATAGCAATTCAAGCTAATAAAGGTGAATCAAACACTACATTATTCAAAAGATTTAAATATATACTTAAGAAAATATTAATCCCATCAAATCTTTTCTTAAAGAAATTGGCTTTCCCTTTTTAAAAGGAAAAAGGTGGCAATCACACCCACTTTAGTATCTTTTCACTTGAACTAAGATCCTAGCCATCAACATCTTATTTTCATTGGCATCCATGCCACTAGTTATAATGACTTCCAATCAAACATGATTTTCCAAATTCTAAAACAATGGAATTAGTATAACTCATTTTGGAAACAAAACATTTATTTACCACATTTACAAAGAATAACTTGATATAATACACTTTCAAAGGTTCAACATATGAGGCAAATATATCACATATTGAAACCTTATTTAAGCTTCTTTTAAGCTAAAATCATTGCTTTTAACATTTGATATCATTTAATCTACTTTATTTTTTTTCAAATAATTTATTTTTCATTATGGTTGAGTTTCACTTACTTGGAGCTTAACATTTGAATTTGTTATATACTATTGAGATATGGCTTCCAAACCCAATGAAATAATGTAATGTTTTGCACACATGTAAATGAGTAGAAAAAAGTACCTTAACCATAACAATGACAAAATAAAACCAATTGGTGCATTTTTCAATAGCTTGATGAGTTGCATTTCTCATTTTTAATCATTTTTTCATTATTTTTATTTTATTAGCTGGAAATATGTATGCTATGCAACTTTAAAGATTTTTGCATCTACAATATATTGACAAGTATTTTAAGTATCATAATCAATTGTAAATTTGCATTTCAAATTTCATATTAGATACTTAAAACCTAGTTTCACATATAGCACTTAGTGTGTAATCATTCTTCATATGTCCAATTAAAAAAGAAAACTAGAATTATATTATTTTAATGTATAATAACGTTTTGGCTAGCATGAAACATAACATCCTTTATAAATAATAAGTTGAAATAACAATTGTAACAAAATATTTTTTTCCACTAAAGGATTAGGTGTTTTTCACAAGGCCAAGAATTTCCTTAATTACAATAATTCAATTTCAATAAATTACTAACCACCACATTCATCTTTTCTACAAAATACCAATTTAGTGTTAAAATTACTAACAAAATTATATTTTAAGCTTCAAAAAACCTTTTGTGCAAAATACCAATTTAATGTTAAAATTACTAATAGGCTCATATTATAAGCCTCAAAAAACATGTCTCATCTTTTGTGCAAAATATCCATTTAATGTTAAAATTACTAATAGACTCATATTATAAGCCTCAAACCACTAAACGTTACAGGGACTTAATCATTTACATAAATCCATCCATAAATAGAGATATCAAAACCAATAAATTCAGGACAATGGTAATAGTCAAACAATCAACTCATCTTAGAGCCACCATAGATGCATGGCAACAAAGCATACCCAATTAGAGATATAAACACATTGAGAGATATTATTTATTAAGAATGATTTAAAAACACCATAGGCATAATTTATAATATAAAACAAGCTTTTATGAATTTGATAGTATGCCACGGGATTTTTCCAAAAGGAAAATCACATGTATTCTACATGAAAAGGCATAACAATTGATTTCCAAAGTTCGTTGAAAATTCCAAAATTCTTAACAAATTGCAACCCCAACTAAAAATGTATGGTTTTCGATACAACTTATAAAATCCACCCCAAAGGTGAAGGACCAAATGCAAGGAATATTTCTTCCAAAAGTCATACTTTGATCAAATGCAACGATCCTCAATCTCCTTTCTAACAAATATTAACCTCCGTTGGTCAGGAGGAATCCCTTCTTTGTCTGTAATTTTGGCCTTGACATACTCAATTGTGTCAAATATCTCAACTCCAAGAACAACAATCTTATTGATCAATATGTTGAAAAAATATGCATACCACCACATAGAGGTAGAACAAGGTGGAGGGTCTAAATATTGTAATCTACAAGAGTCTTTCCATATTCAAGTTGCTTCCCTAGAAATACCAACCTCTGTTGATATGGATGTATTCCCATTTACCCTAAATCTTTGCCTTAACATTGCCAATTATGTCAGAACTTTCAAATTCAAGTGACATTGTACTGCCAATCGAAGTCTTAACAAAAATTTGCATACCACCATGCAACCGAAGAACAAGGTGGACATTTATTCCTTGTAAATATTTTATATGAAAAACTCCTTCCATGTTCAAGTTGCTTCCCAACAAATATCAACCTTTGTTGATCTAGAGGAGTCCCCCCTTAACTTGAATTTTGGCCTCCACGTTATCAATTTTGTGGGAGCTCTCAACATCAAGTGTAATAGTCTTATGAGTGAACATCTTTACAAGAAAATACATACCCCATCAAAGATGGAGGAAAATAAGTAGTGTAGATTCCTCTGAATATTATAATCGACCACAATCCTATCATCTCCACACTATTTTCCAACAAAGATCAATCTTTGATGATCTAAAGGAATTTCATCCATATCTTGAATTTTGGCCTCAAATTTGTTGATAGTATATGAGCTCTCAATCTCGAGAGTAATTGTTTTCCTAGTTAGAGTTTTGAAAAAGATATGCATTCCACCTCTCAAATGCAAAACCAAGTAAAGATTTGATTCCTTATAGATGTAATAACCACCTAAGATATGTCAATCCTCCAGTTTCTTGCAAGAAAGATTAACAATCATTAGCCAGGATGTATGCCCTCCCTATCTCATATCTTTTCCTTGACATTATCAATGGTGTCCAAGATCTCTACCTCAAAAGAATTATTTTTCCACTGAAAGTATTAATAAAGATTTGTAATCCACCTTCAAAACGAGGAAACAGATTAACCATATAATCCTTTTGGCTATTTAACCAACACGGGCCCATCCATCCTCCAACTTATTTCCAGTGAATTTCAATATTGAATCTTGGATTTCACATTGCCAATCGTGTCAGAACTCTTTGCATCTAGATTTATAGTCTTTCCACTGATTGTCTTCACTAACTCTTTTCAATCAATGTCTTAACAAATATTTGACTACTGGCAACTAATGACACTGAACAAACCTAATCTATACCAAAAAAATAAATTCATTCAACTTTTTCAATAAAACAATTCAAACAAGTAAGAAATATTTTTTTCTTCTCTATCCCTAAAACTAAAAAAAAACTTCATTTCCAGTACCAAGTTATGAATTAAAGCTAGAAAAAAGGTGTGACAATCTACAAACTACCAAAATACATTGAGATCATAGAAACTAATTCAAGGATATTTTACCAAAAACTCCTCTCCATGGCTATTTCAAACACATTGAGAATTAATATTAGTACCATTGGGTAAGACATACTAGGATACCTATTTTTCTTAGTTGTGTTTAGCTTTGAATTTCCCATTAGGCATATTAACCTAAGTGCTAAACATGTAACCATTTCATGGATATTTTACCAAAAACTCCTACTCTTGAGGATTATTTCAAACACACTGAAAATTAAAATTAGTACCTTTGGGTAAGACATACTAATATACCTCTTTTCTTAGTTTTTTCTAGTTTTGAATTTCCCATCAAGCTTAGTTGAACTGCTAAATATGTAACCATTTATTCTGGTTATGTTCCTTTTTGAAAAAATATGGTAGAATTCCAAGGAAAACCATAAAAGAACACTCAAAAAGAAAAGGAACCTGAAAGAAGAAAGGAAAGGATGCATCTAAAGCTGCTAAGAAACAAATGTGAAGACCACACAAAGATATATAGGGGAAAATAGTTGTGAAAAATGAAGACAGATTCTCTTCAACGATTCTCTTCAACTCAATGTTAAATTGGATGGTGAAAGGATTAAGAGAATAAAAAGAAAAGGATATACTAAGTTTGCAACTCTTGTCAAGACAAAACTAAGGAGCAATTTCTCATTATGCTTCAATGCAACGCCTTAACTATTTAAGTTGACAACATAACAAAATTCCAAAATAACGATTCCAAGATATTTCAAACAAGGGAAAACTATAGTCATGGCATAGAAATTTTTGTTACAAGCAATCAAAGATCAAAGATAAAAGTAGAATAAACTTGTAACACTATCTAGCTAATTGTGTGAAATTACTATAACACTACGTTTATCAACTTCTACACAATAAAAGGTTTGAAATTATTTGTAATGTATCATGCCTCGCTCTTGTAGGGTATCAACCTATTATATTTGTATGTAATGATATTTGCCACTATGACTTTTTGAAAATTATAAAGGAAATCACTAATTATCGAAAGATGTTGCCTCAGACTAATAATGTAGCTTAGTTGTTCATTTTCATTCAAAATTAGGTATTCCGGATAACATTTTGAATAGATGAAAACCCCAAAAGGGGGAAAATATTGACAAGACATATTCACCACGACACAACATGTCAACCCATACACAGGACTTTCCATTACCAAAATCAACTTGATATCCACAATATACACTAAAACAAATACAGTGCCCATAACCATTTGGGCTCACTTTCTTAACATCAATGTCTGGATCCTGCATTGAGTATCACAATAGTTTGCATTAATATTAAATAGGAACATTCAAGAAATCTAATTCAATGTAATTTTCATTTAAGCGCTTGTAATGTTCATCGTACAATACATATTCGAAAAAAACTACTTAGCACATGCCTAAGACCAAATGAAAACACGGGTAGGAAACACTAAGATCATAAGTGTCAAGAAGCCATGTCAAGTTGGGACATTGAGAAAACTAGCCATGCAAGAGGGGGAAATAACAGACATCTTGCCTACTCAAAATTTATTCAAGCCTTTAACAACATGCACACCTAATTAGCCATTCAAGAAAAAACATTGTTTCTCATTGAGCTAAACTGTAAAAATGGAATAATGCCAGTTTAAAAAAATGTAAATACTAAAAAACAATTAATAGAAAATATATAGATTTGCAGTTGACACAAATTGATTAAAAAAATTCCATCAACCCAACTACCTACTATGCCACTAAATCTTGAATCCAGTTGCATTAGGGTTCATAGAAAGTATTAAATTACATTTATAAAACCATTGGCGAAGTTTCTTTCCTAGATAAATAAACTGGATAATAGTCCTAGTCCAGTAATAAATAGCAAAATTTTATGGAAGACACAAAACTACAAAAAAATCCAGAGAATTGTAAGAGCTAAACACCTTCATACAAGTTTATAAGTGAAACAGAATCTAATCATACAAACAGGCCACAATCATGATTCATATAAGAAGAGATATTAAAAATACATGACAAAGGATCAATAAACCAAATTGAATAGTAGCACTTATATCTCTTGACCTTTTAAAAGAAGTATAAAATAGAAATGGCAATAAATTAAACCAACCTCTATATCACATCCATAAATAAGATTCTTTAAACTCCTGCAAGATTCCTTACAACCATCATTGCAGTCTGCACATTATCAACAATGCAATTTTTTTGTATAAATGATTAAGCTTCTTTGGAACATTGTTGCTTTTATTGTCCGTGACACCAATGCCAAACTCATTAATTGCAGGTTTTTGACCATTGTCGGGATCAATAAGATTTCCCTTAGTTATATGAGTTTTTTCTTTTCTTAGTCTATACTAAAGCAACCTCCATACTCCATAAATAAAAGCCTCCCTTTCTTCTCTTGTTGATCCAACACAGTTTTCTCAAGATGTCATTGTATGGACTCGATACCACAAACTCCACCTATGTGTCACATTAAACATATCACCTTATCTGTGTATGTTTTTCAAATGGAGAACAACAATTTCTAAAGATGTTACCTATGTGCTTAAATAACTCTTGGGAAAAGAAATTTATCAATTTCACGATTGTTGTAGTCCTTGATCTTGTGGTGAAACGATTAAATTCAAACCAACTTGTTTGCCTCTTGTCTTTGTGTTTGTAGGGCCCTCAACATAAAAAAATTCATCCACAAACGAATGATCTAGTTTTTGCATAGGAGCCCCATTGTCTAATGTAGTTGAAGTGGGAATTCACATATTGTCTACACCAGGATTACTCATTGATGAAACCTCATATGTTCTAGAAGCATGGTTTGTATCGGATTTCATGAGCTAACACTCATTTCATACACTGCTAATATTGTATTTCGTATGACTTCTCTTCTTGGTTTCTTCCAGCCATTACTAGTTTATCTTATTGGTTTCTTCATGTCAAGCTTCGTTGTTCAACTTCATTGATAAGCATTTTTCTAGGCACTTTAATCATAATTATTAAGACCTTCAGGAGGGAAACATGCATATTGACTTCTATCTTGTCTCCATTGTGCTTGGTTTCTTCATGTTTGAAAATTTTCCCCTTTATACATAGATTGGACCTTGAGACCAACTTTTTCTAGGAACATGAGGAAAAACCTGCTTCTGGAACTAACACCATCATTCTCCTCCATCCTGTATTGAAATTTCAATTCCTCGACTACAACATTTTAGGAGCCCATCCTTCTATTGAACTATGTATGTGGTGGAGGACTAACTTGATTTCCCATGGAAAAATACTCATGCCTCCCAGATGAAATTTCAAATGTTTCCTGCTTGGGATTAACCTTGTTCAAATTCCAAGTTTCTTTCTTTGGTTGGATTGTTACCTTTACAGGGGTACTCCACTTGTTGTAAGTCTAGACCTTATTACAAGAACTTGGTTTACCATAGCATTGGCTTGAGCTTGATTCCCTCCATCCCAAATTACTAGACTCCATTTGCACTATATTGTTGATATTTTCCTTAGGGTGGCTCGACACTAAAAACCATATCATCCACACCCGTATTGAACTCATGGCTTATGAGATAAACAAAAGAAACATCTTATGTTCTACATGCATTGTGACCTCCATAGGTGTTAACACATAGAATTGTAGTCCAATAGTCTCCTTGAATTGAGCCATTGATTTTTAATTTGGCGCTGCGAAATGGCGTTGTGAACTGGTTGAAGAGGAGCGTTGGGGGTTGGTCAGCTTGCAAACATCTTTGTTCACATTCACAGACATTAACATCAAGCACAGGGTTACCAGGTACTCCATGAGGTTTTTTATACCATTTTAAAGGCTGAGAGAATGGTTTTTGATGTTTAATCATTGGCATTGCGAACTGGCATTGTGAATTGGCAGATAGGGGCGCTACGAACTCATTTTTTGTCGCAGTTGCTTCTAAATATTTGATCATAAATCTAAAACGATGATGTGGGTTTTTCTGAAATTTTTTGTGGAGGAGAATGATAATGGCATTGACTTTCTGAACAAAATTCAGCATGACCCAGTTTGACATTCGAGAGATATAATTAAAACACAAGTGTGTTGCAAACTAACACTACAAACTCTCTGTTTTGCATAGTTGTTGGATATTCGCCTTGTTTGGAGGTTGCCACCTGTCAAGGAAGGTTCGAATGGTATCCTAGGAGTTAGTTGTACATGAGGAACACATGTTCCATCTCCAGATCAATCAACATGACCTATTTCAAAAGACAATTATCATTATAGACAAAATCCCCCAAAAATAGGAATTTGTTAGTCTTTTGTTGGAATCTTTTGTAACAAGACTCCTAAATGGAAGAGGATCCTATGTAACTCCTTGGTTTCGACCTCTTTAGGGTATATAGAGATTATTCACTATAAATGAAATGGTTTTTGATGAGAAAAGGGTTGGATTCATGATCCAAGAGAGGAGAGAGTTGGAGGAGAAGTTTAGTTTCTCAATTGTAAGCTAGGTCTAGTTTGTTGGTGATTGGCTTGAAAATACCCATTGGATGAAATTTCAAATGACGATGGAGTGGGCTTATCCTTGTTCATGTTTCAATTTTCTTTCTTTCATTGGACTACTAATTTTTTTATGGGCAGTGCACTTATTATAATTTTGGACCCCATTATAAGCACCTTGTTTACCATAACATTGAGACCAATATTCTTCATCATGATTTGGGCTTACTTCCCTCCACCCCACAGTTACTAGACCACATTTTCACTACATTGTTCATATCATATAAACCCTTATTGAACTCATGGATTCCAACCTGAAGAAAAGAAACACCCTCTATCATATATGCATTGTGACCTCTACAAGGGCCAGTGATAGGTATAGTTCGTTGGGAACCAGCTTGAAAATACCCATTATTTGCAAATTTTTCTCTATTATTTGAAGCATTCCTGGCATGGCCAAACAACAAATGATGTTATTTGAAGCATTCTTGGCAAAGATAGAAACCGAGCGTTTAAAGGCTCAAATATTGAGCCCTTAAATTTCAACAGAATAATAAGACACTAACAAACCAAGCTCAAATTGAGAAGAAGAAGATATGTGAAGGAAAGAAGAATATATGTGCAACTTATATGGCCAACTTGTACATGCGATTCTACTACCCTAAATTCTCAAAGACAAGACAACCGATCATAATTTCTCAGATTTCCATGAATTCTCTAGGACAAGACAAGCTACCACTAATTCTCACACTTCCATGAGATAAGACCAATTGCTTTTAAATTATTAACACATACAAAAAAATTGTTGTCCAACAATGATAAAAGATGTCACAATATATAAGCATATGAGAATCATCATAAATATAATTAAAAATTACACACACACAGACACACACACACACAATGTTTTAAAACTTGGAATTGGTCAAGGATCAACTCAGACTCGGACCGATCTGATTTTAATGACTCAGTTTACTAAAAAATACATAAAATATTTAAATTTTAATGAAAAAAATATATTTTAAAGGATTCCAAACCATTAGAGACAAAATATGTAAATTTTGCTCATGCATGACTAGTGCTTGCATGTGCTATGCTTGGTAGGGTTGAGGTTTCTAAAATTAGGTTTTAGAGATTTTTTAAATTGATTTTTTCATGAACAATGCACCGTGGTGGGGTCCCTGACCAACTTGGATGAGAAGGTATGGACTCAATCGAGTTGGATTTGTTTGGTACCAAACTAGATGAGTCATGCCTTAACTTGATCGGTTCAATACCAAACTAGTCCCCCAAACCAAGCAAAGGACCAAGTTGACTTGGTTAGGGGTTGACTCGATCAACTCAACCAAGTTAGGGGTTGACACTTTGATCAACTTTGTACAAGATTTTTAAATTTTTTATACTACATAAGATTAATTCAAAAATTGATCACAAGAGTCTCCTGCCTACCCCTTTCCATTGTGGTTCATTTTTCATATTAGCTTGGAACATATTCCTCTAGTATGATTTTCAAAATTACCAAAGGGCTCTTTCAAAACAAATTGAGAAGGGTCCTTGGAGGGTGAGTTAAACATGCTTGTCTAGGTCACGGTGTTAGCTTTCATAGTAGTAATGGAAGGTGCTTGTATTTCTTTGGTCTCTTGGATAACTACATGCAGCTTGGCCAATGAATCTCCCTTTGCAATTGAAAGAGATGAATGTCTCCTTCACCAATCTAACATAACAATGGTGAGAGAGACCTAGCATTCAACCAAGTGTTCAACAAAGGAAGCAATTGTGTAGATGTCTCAAGGTCCTTTTCTAGATATGTTATCCTCCAGTGAAACCTCTATATTTTCTCCTTCAAGTGTCGATTCTCCTTTTGGATCTACACATTGATGGACCCTAGGTCCTCCGACCTTTCTCTTTTCAATGCTTTACCCATGTAGGATCTTGCTTTCTCCTCAAAGTGTTAGCAGCTTCTTGTAGGTCACAAATTTAACTTCTTTGATAATAATATGATCAGTAAATGATAAGCCTATGGTCCATTTGTAATGCCAACATGGATCTTATGCAGAATTAAAATAATTGATTGTCTCTATAATCACGATCACATTGAGATTAAACTTCACAATGTGAATTCATATTCATAACCATGAATAGAAGGCTATGCTTCTCATTTGGTTCCACTGCTCAATTCACTAGCTTGTAAATCCAATTAAATAAACATAACTCAATTTAAATAAATTCAACCCAACAATCCAAATCTATTTTCCAACCAAACTTATACTATACAATTGAAATGTTCATATACAACACTTAAACCAATTGTAAATCTACCCATTCACAAAGTAACCAATTAATGAACAGAAGCACCCAACTCCATGCTTGTTATTAGTAGCATAATGGCTAAGCAATGTTAGATATGTTTATGAATCCATACATGGATGGTTGTAAGGGATAACACTTATGTGCATTCAGGATTGTAGCCAAGTAAATTGTGAATTGAATATGGTAATCTGAATGTCAAAGTATTAAACCCAACTACTATATCAACAACCCATCCAAACCAAAATATATTTACAAGCAATAAGCAAGGTGCTTTGCTCATGCTCTTTTGTTGTCATTGTTCTCACCACAACCACAATTCATTACATACAAATGTATGCATGTCGTTTGCATAGTAATGGTTGAAGTTGATAATCATTGCACCAATGGAGGTACATGGTTGTAGGAAGTTGATAAATTATATTTTCAAAATGGTTGTAGGAAGTTGATAAATTATATTTTCATAATAAATGCATTTTGAAGCTACACAAGTTATTATTATTTAAATGAATATAACTATTTTTCAGTTTACATTTGTTTTTTAAATATAATATTTAATACACAACTCTGATCATGTAAAAGCAACACAGAACCAGGTATTGATATCTAATAGCTGAACTCTAAATGTTAGAGCTCACCAATTCGTTGGGCTTTCAAGATTATCGACTGGTTATTGAATGAAGCACAGCAGATTATTGAATGAAGAAAAATTTCCTCCCGCTGCAAATGTATAATAATAGACCGCCCACTCAAACTTTAAATCTTGGAGATTTGAAACCACTACAGAGCTTGATCATGGTGTCCCTGATCAGATGATGCCGCCAAATCTTAATGCTACTGGCAATCAATTTCATGTTGGCCAGACACAAGGAGATTTCGGATGATTAATTTAGAACCCCGTCACAACCTGATTATCTACAACACTACCATTGTTTGAACCAAGCCGGCAAATACGGTAAGTAACTCGCAGTGCAAATAGGGTAAGTAAGGTTGATGCGTCCATCTCTGTGTGAAACTCCCTGGATCAAGCAGGCCCAGACCCGCCGCCATCGGATAAATTGAAGCAATATACCCGCGATCCCGTAAATTGCAGCAATATACCCGCGATCCCGTAAATTGCAACAATACACCCGCGATCAGAGCCGCCGGGTTTAACCGTTCGCTGCATGCCACGTCGCCAGCTCTGAGCCGTCGGATCTGGCCGTGGAATGCGTGCCACATAGCGAGATTCGAGCCGCTCGATTTGGC
This sequence comes from Picea glauca, assembly GCA_000966675.3. Taxonomy (NCBI): domain Eukaryota; kingdom Viridiplantae; phylum Streptophyta; class Pinopsida; order Pinales; family Pinaceae; genus Picea; species Picea glauca. The sequence continues at coordinate 1,049,938 of JZKD02S1672853.1, read as the reverse complement.
CGTGGGATGCGTGCCACGTGGCAATATTGTAGCCGCCGGATCTAGCCGTGGGATGAGTTCCACGTGCCAAAATCGCAGCCATTGGATTTAGCCATCGGATGCTTGCCACGTGACAAGATCACAGCCACCAGATCTCACCGTTGGATGTGTGCCACGTGACGAGATCACAGCCGCCGGAACTGGCCGTCGGATGCATGCCACGTGGCGAGATTCCAGCCGCACGATTTAACCGTCGGATGCTCGCCACGTGGCGAAATCAGCCGCCTGATAGAGCCGTCAGATGTTTGGCACGTGGCGATATCACAACCGCCAGATCGAGCCGTTGGATGTAGGCCACGTGGCGACATCACAACCGTTGGATGATCACCACGTGGCGAGTTCACAACCGCTGGATAATCACCACGTGGCGAGTTCACAACCGCCGGATTTAACTGTTGGATGCTCACCACGTGGCCAAATTGAAACCGCTGGATCTAACCGTTCGATAGTTGCCACCTGGCGAGATCACGACCCTTTGATGTGGCCGTTGGATAGTTGCCACGTGTCGAAAATCGGACGACCCGGAAAGACTCGGGGGACATTCAAGGCCATGGAATACGAAGTCCCGTTAAGACTCGAGTACTACTGGTAAAGAGAGGAGAGGCCATGGAATACGAAGTCCCGTAAAGATGGATTTTCTTTCTGGGGCAAGGTTAGACGCGAAACCATTAACCGACCGTACCACGAAAATGGTACGGTTTCAACACGATCCCAGCGTTGGATATTTGCCACCTGGCAAGTGCAGAGCCGCACGATCTGACTTCGGCTGTGGCCACGACAACGAAGGGATTTTTGTTGGAGCTCTGGGCCGAGGCACGCTCTCGGTTCGGAGCTCTGTTCAGCGAACGATTTTCTTACTGTTTTGTCGACCGCTAGTTCCCAGCTCTGGGCCGAGGCACCATTGCAATACCCGAACCCTTACATTCCTGTGAAGGGAATGAATGGAGGCGATGAGCGGACCCTGATATGAATGGTGTGTCGCCTTGCAAGAAATACAGGGAAGTCGATTGCCAAGGTTTTCTGCAGGACTGATGACGGAACGTTTCCTACACAATAGAAATCGCTACAATTGCGTTCGACGCAGGAGAGTCATCGTTTGAACTTTCCGCATTATTTTCGACGGTGCCTTGTCTTCTTTTTCTGGACTCAATGGGGATTTTTTGCCCCAAAAAATCAGGCAAACCCAACTCACAAACGGTCGCTGGATCAAGAAAAGAAATCAATATTCGAGATACCAAGTTTCTAGAATGAATTCAGAGTTCAATAAGGTTGGGTATCACCATTACCCATTTGAGAGTAGTCGACATGAACTATCCGGTGAATGGAGCTTTAGCTGGTGAGGAAATTCGGTGACAATATTCAAGGTTGCTTTTCTCTGACGAGAAAAATCTTGGGACAGATGTTTTGCCAAGGGAAATACTGAAAAATAAATGGATCCTTGGATGTCTGAGTTGATTAATTTTGGAATCTATGTCAACTATACGAAATTAAAATTAATTTTTCAAATAGAATTCTTCATCTAATCTTTCAATCTCCTATCACTTTTGTCTTCCGTCCATTATCTTTTTGTCTTAAGCTTATCATGTCAATTTTCTTCAACTCCTGGTGCGGTGAGGAATTTGTTCTTCGGCAAAGTCCCTTCTTTCCTCTTTGTAGATAGAACGGTGTCTAAGATTATTTTATTTTTGATCCTCATCCTTAATGATTTTGTTTCCTTCCGTTTTATGTTAATAGACCGAATGAGACCGAATGGATTATTCACTTTGCAGAGTTATTTCTTTTCAATAATCTTTTCTTTAAATGTGTTTTTCATACCTCAAAAAATATTCATAAATCTATTTTCATGGATACGCAATTCTTCTGTTTAGGTAAAATGACAGACGGAATCGTATATAATGAAATTTAAATATCATGAATACGTTTTTTCACCTGGCATAATCGCTTTTCAAAATAAAATCAATTTTTTAAAACTTTTTATTTTTTATAAACAAAAGCATGCTATCTTTCTTGGGTATGTATAATTATTTTTAATATTTTTAAAATTTGCAATGAGGTAAGACCTAATAGTAATTTAATAATGGGTAAAAATCAAGACCAAACTTATTTATATATTTCGATTTCAAAAAACCCCATTAATAGATTATGGATTTCGATATTAAATTATATTAAATTGTCAATGGGCTGATGGAATTCTTCTTCATGACTCACTTCATGTTCGCGCTTGCTATTCCATACTACCACTAGCGAGGCACCAAATGTCCTGACGGATTCTGTGGCGGCCATCACACGCCTCTCTCATACTCTATGCCTTCACCTTCTTCTTTTCAAACTTCGGTCCAAACGCCACCACATTCATCGTAATCTTCATCATAATTTAATTAGACAACAGTTTATAGAAAAACTGCATGAGAAAATAGCAACATTAGCAATCCAAAGGCAAGCAACGATTCAACAATTAATAAATTGGGTATATTGGTAAATCAATAATTTCAACAATAGAAACACATATTTTTCAAATACTCTTAAGCACAATCCAGGGGTTAATCACTCTTAGAGATTATAGTCCATGGACTTTGTTTATAGCATGGGTAACACCATTACTTTTTTTTTGAAAGCCCCAGATTTCATTGCACTATGAATGTGCAAATAGCTGAATCGAATTCCAGGCGAATCAAGGTTTAGGGTTTTTCTTGATTTAGCCCAAATTTTAATGAAATTTGAAAAATATCGATTTTGAGAAGAATTTTGTTGATTTAACCCAAATTTTAATGAAATTTGAGAAATAATAGTTAAAGTGAAGTATGATTTTCTAAAATTTCTCATTCACAAATAGTATAAAGGCACCTTTCCTCTTTTAGTATAAAAAAATATCTTATTGATTATCTATCATACATTACTATAATGATATTATTTAATATTTTTAATAATTTTATGGGTATAAATTTTAAAAATATTATATCATTATTTTGTATAATATTATCAAAATAATATATCATACATTAACATACTAATTTTTCCTTTAGGATGTTTACTATTTTAATAAATGTATACATTTTTAAAATATTAAATCATAAGTTTGTATAATAATTTCAAAATAATATATTGATGTAAATATTGAATATTGATTATATATATTATAAATTAATATAATATTTCTAATTTTTAGAAGTAATTGTATTTTTTTATTTTTAAGTAAAGTTAAAAAAGAAACAAAATATGAATTTTCTATGTAGTTGTGTATTTATTTTACCAAATGTCTTTTATAGCTGAAATCCAGTCATATAAATTTGCACTAAATCACTGTTTTTTGTTATTTAAAATCCATTTAGAAATGGATTCAACATGCTGAAAAACCCTGGGGCACTCTGATTATATATAAATAATGACTCAAATCTATGGATCTAACAAATTTTCGTCATATTTCGGCCAAATGTCCCTGCAAAAAATCTTTGGAAAAGAGTCATTTCTTTAGAACATTATAGCTTTTAGAAACCTTTCCTTTTCTTATGGTCCATGAATTTACACTTAAAGGTAAGCAATGAGCTCACTGGTTAGTGTTCAATCCTCTCTATCTGAAAGAAGTGTACACATCTTGATTGCAAATCACATTGGAACCTATTTTTAATCAATAGGAAAAAATGATTTTAGTAGTGTTGTAATATTGAATTTTGTTTTATGTTGTAAATGACACTTCACATGAAGACCAATGCTTTTAAAGAAGATATGTTGCTTGACAATTATTCAAATTTTACAATATATTTTTTTTTAGTTTTTAATTAACTAAAAATTTTGATAGGTTAAGCTGATTTATAATTTCAAAAACATCCATTTGTGTTGTATTGTTTTTCATCATTAATAAAAAAAAAATCTTGTATTTTTTATTTAAAATTTTATGAGCTTTACTTTATATTAATGAAATTGTAAATCTTAATCAATAACATTACAAAATCAACTTGCAATTTAAGTATTTGAAGATATTTATTTCATTTATATATTAAAAATAACTATTTTAATAACTATTCATGAGATAGTTTACAAAATAGTTCATCAGTTGTTTCATGCTACTTTCATGTCAATTCTTATTTCTTATTAATTTTAGTAATTTGTGATAGTGCTTGCAATATTTATAATCTATTTTGTTGAAGGTATTTCTTATTAGTTTAGGTAAGTCTGCTCAGCAAAATAATGAGTGTAAGCATAATTTTTGGAGCACTCCCTAAAGCGTGGCTCTTTATTCCATGTTCACAATAAAGTAAAAGAAGAAATTTTCTTTAAGATACATCTTCAATGAGAGCTATAAGAAACCTTATTGTGGTTCCCAACAAAAAACTTTTCAAAGATAAGTTCAATCTTCCAACTTCTCAAGTCTTCTCTTCCCTTAATTCTATGACAAGAAATGGAATGAGAGTAGATAAACTTTTTTTGTGTTATTTTTTTTCCTGTTCAAATGCAAAGAAATAAGATTCATAGAAAGTATTTGTCTAAATGATAAGAATATAATTGAAAGTGAGAAAATTTTTGATCTGCTCTCTTATCATCTTCGTGGGTGGATCTTCATCTTCGACTACATGGGCATGGAGCCTCTTATGTTTTCTCTTGTATTCTTCTTGTTTGGCTAGACAAAACTTTGCAATGTGTCCCATCTTGTCACAATGATAGCATTGTATAGATGAGTAGTCCCTTTCCTTTCATTGTCCTTTCTTCTGAAATCTCCTTGGATGAGATTCTTTATGATTGAGTTTGTTTGACTGTTGAGGATCTTTATGAGTCTCCTTTTGGAAGTAGGGTTTTTTCCTTCCTCCTTTGGTGTGAGTAGCTAGGGCTTGATCATCATCTCTTGCTAGTAACGCTTCACGATTCGCTACTCTTGTTTCTTCTTGGATGCATTCTTCCCATAGACTGTCAAACTTCAGTTTCTCCATTCTGGCACATATCGTTTGGATGAATGCATCCCAAGGTATTGTGAGACCATTTAGGTCCATCATTATGAGTTCGTCTTCGTCTATGGTATCTCCAATAGCTTCTAGTTTTTCTTTGAATTATGATATTCTGGAGAAGTATTCATGAATCGTTTCTCCTTTTTGCATCCTTGTATTCTTCAGTTGGGTTCTTAGATTCATCTTTCGGTTTATGTTCTTTCCTTCATATAGTCTATTCAAGGCATCAAACATTTATTTCAGAGTCTTCTTAGATGACACATAAGGAATCAGGTGGTCTTTGATTGAATCTGCAATGATTCTTTTGGCCCTGATTGTGTCCTTTTGATGCTTTGCCTTTTCTACAGCATTGGCGGGTTCTGGTACTTCTTCTTTGACGAATCTTTCTAGGTCATTCTCTTCAAGAATGAGGCCAATCCTATACTTCCAGGCACGAAAATTTTCCACTCCTTCTATCTTGTCAACAAGCTTAACGCTTGCATAAATCTTTACCTGGAGCTAGGAAAATGACCAAAAAATGAAAGTGCTCAAAATCAAAATCTCAACTTACTAGGAGGTGCGCTTGGTTGAGGCGAGTAGACTGGTGTGTTTGGATCTGAGAAAATCTAAGTTTTTCTCCTCCAAATTTGATCTATGGTTTCCTAGACTGGTGCTTCTAGTACCTCTGGTACTCTGGTACTTTTGGTACACTAGTTTTCTGGTACTTCTTGTACTTTGTGAAACTAGGGTTTCACTTTCCAAGAGATTCAACCACTGAAAAGGTGCGTTGAGAGTGTCAAAGTGATCATTAGGGGAGGGCGCACTTTTCTAGATGGTTTTGGGGCTGAAAAGCTTCACCATCAAAAAGCTCTAATTTTCATGTATGGCAACAGTGAAGTTTTTCACTCTTGTGAAAGATGCTTCCTTCAGCTTGGCTCTAATACCATGTTAATGTTTAAGCCATTATTATAGTTCTTTTCATATTAGATAACAATAGCATAATCCAAGATCACTGAGAAATACACAATAACAAGAGACAGAACATTTATCCTGGGAAACCCTCTAGGGGAAGAAAACCCAACAAAACTTCCTTAATATAGATAGTCAATACAATGCCAAGAGATCTCGTAAACTAATGCAGAAGATCCTCTCCTAGATATGTGCCACTCTCTCTCCTTCTTCTCTAACTACAGATCCGAAACTTGTCTCACGAAATGAGCAAGTGAGTTCTGTGTCTAAGTGAGGCGCTAGCCTCCTTATTTATATTAGACTAGCACGTGTGAAGTGTCTCTTCACTGGCAGGGCCGACTTCTCCAACTGGGTGGTTATAACCACCTTTAATATTTTTTGGGGCCTCTTTAATATCTGTTGGGGCCGACTTCTTATTCTGCCTATTATAATTATCATTTGACCAATCCACAAAAGGGGATTTGGTCCTATTACAATAGTCGACATGATCAATCCAAAATGGGGATTGATCCAATGAATAATATATCAAATAATAATAAGAATACTCTTTGTAGTTACATTATTTCAACAGTTTTGAGGAGCAAAAAAGTAACCTTTTCTCTATTCGAGAAGTTATGAACAAAGAAATACCCTTCTAGAAGATTCAACCATTTGTCTACCATATCTGCATCTATTTGATCCTCAAATATAGGAATATCAAAGTTGATATGTACCTTGAAGGAGGTAGAGCCTCTGTTTGAGGAATACGCATTGCTTGTTGGCAGTCGCCGAAGGATTTGCGCAAAAATATCCATCATCTCGTTCCTATATTGCGTGAGGGCTTCCTCGAGCAAAATTTTGAAGGGATCTCTCATCCCATAGTCTTTATTTTCTTATTCCATGAGAGGTCATTTGGGCGTGCAAGATATTTTTTCCTCAAGAGAAACAAGCTTGAGACCTGATTCTTTGTACCCTGACCTCGTTGGGGACATGCATTAAGAATGACAAGGAGCAGACCGCTCTGATACCATTTATCCGGAATATATTTTCAAAACGAAATGAATACATATTATTATCAAAATATGATTAACACAAAATAACAAATATAAAGTAAAATTGGTTTCTATTTAATAAGGAAATAAGCTGAAATTGTAAAATGCAACGGAAACAAGCTTGCAAGAATGGTGGTGGTTTATCTCTGAGAAGATATGTGATGGTTGCGCTCATTTGCAAGAAGATGATTACAATGAGGCTCTGAAGGCATTTTTACAATAAACAAGAATTTCAAAAACCCTAGACATCCAAAAAACCTAACCCTGGGAGATGAAGCATCAAAAGTCATGTGGGCCCCATTTGGGTAAGTTAGTACATCAACTTCTCGGGGTTGTAACTTTTGCATACAATCAGGTGCACAATATTCCATTGGAAAGGTATATCCAAGGACTACACATTTTGTTGCTATCTATTAAAGGAAATTTTACTGTGGTGAGCCCTAAAAAACATTGTTTAGGGCCTCAAAACGGCCCCACAAGTCAGGGACTCGAAAACTAGGGAAAAAACTATCAAACTAGAAAACTACCAAAATGAGCCAGTTAGAATAGGTGGGATGCCACCGACATACATATGGATCATATTCGCTACAAAGGTTATATGTATTTAAGAAAACAGTCACAACTTAAATCCACAGTGCTTTCAGAGCTTCATGCTTCACCCACTACTGGGCATTCAGGGTTTATCAAAACCTATGAACGAGTCAAATGTTCTTTTTTCTGGGATGATATGAAACATGACTTTCGCACCTTTGTGGTTGAATGTGATGTTTGTAAATTCAACAAGGGAGAAACAATCAAATGTACAAGTACACTCTAATCGCTTCCGATTCCCCCTGCCATTTAGAGTGACATTTCTATGGATTTCATTGTTGGATTACCTAAATCGAGCAATAAGTCAGTCATCATGGTGGTAGTAAATAGTCTTCCAAATACACTTATTTTTGTGCTCTTCAACACTCATTCACAACATCCACAGTGGCTCAAATTTTTGTGGATAATATCTTCAAACTTCATGGAATGCCTCATTCTATTGTCTCTGATTGAGATCCAAATTTTACTAGAAAATTTTGGAAAGCATTGTTTAGACTCCAGGGAACCCAATTGCACCTCAGTACTGCCTATCATCCCCATACTAATGGCCAAATTGAATTTGTCAACAAGTGTCTGGAAGTATATTTGTGATGTTTTTCATTCGACAGACAAAACCAGTGGGATCAATGGTTACCCCTAGTTGAATGGTGGTAAAACACATCTTACCATATAGCTACATGCATGAATCCTTTTGAAGCAGTATATGGAAAAAATCCATCATTGGTTCTCTCATACATTCCAGGTGTCTCGAAGGTTCAGGAAGTTGAAAAAAATCTTACAGTCCGAGAGGCCATTCTCCGTACCCTCAAAGAAAATTTGGTCATGTCTTAGAATTGCATTAAGCAACAAGAAGATCATGGTCATTCTAAACATCAATTTGTTGAAAGGGACCAATGTTTCTGTATCTACAACCTTATAAGAAGACTTCACTTAAAGATGAACATTGTCATAAGCTTTCTCCCAAATTTTATGGTTCTTATACAATTCTCAAGCGAGTGGGGCCCGTTGCCTACCAGTTAGCTTTGACTAGTCATTCTAAGCTCCATATTATTTTTCATGTCTCATGCTTAAATAAAGTGATTGGAAGTAAGTGCCAAACTCAAACCAGTCTCTTTGATTTGGATGAAGAAGGTCCATTTGGTTGCAGCCACAAGTAGTCTTGGACCAGTGAGAGTGTCATCTCCTTCAATGCACCATCAAGGAAGTGTTAGTTTAGTGGAAATATACAAATCCAAAGTATGCCACCTGGGAGCTAGCCACCATTCTGCAACAATTTTCTCATATCAAGCCTTGAGGACAAAGTTGTTCTTCAAGGGGGAGGGAAAGTTAGGGAACTAACATCCCTAACCCCTCATGTAGATAGAATAATATGTTTTCCATGTAATAAAGGATGACATTAGTTAATAATGCCTATTTATTAAATGTGAATAAGCCAATGTAAGAAGACTTAATAGAATCTTCTACTTCTAGAAATATCTTCCTCTAGAATGTTCTTTAGAAGATAGAGGCATGAGAAAGCCTTGACTTGATAATTATTGTAATAGAGTGTTTCTCTACTGGAGGTTTCCCTCTAGAAGAGGCAAGTGAACATTACTTTCTATCAATAAAGGTATCATTTTAGTGTTGAGTTCTCTACATTTTGTTTTTATGTTGGTATTTTCTGCAGTAATTATGTTTTCTTCTTATCATAATAAATATAGTACTTAACAAGGTCGGTCGGTCTTGATTTTATAGACTCAAAAATATGCTAATGTTTAGAAGGAAATAAATTTGGTAATGCTTAGTGCACCAAGCCTTAACCTAAAGTTAGAAAAGGGCCTAGTAATGGATAAAGCATAAAGAAAGTTAGTTTTGAGGGGACTAACCCCGATCATTTTCTTGATCACCATATATATTTTCCATATGTAACAAATGTTGGTGCTAAATACACATTTGTTTAACATGCCATTATTGCTCGATTGGAATTCAACCCAAAATTGTAGGTTTCCATTTAACACACAAATGTACGTTTGCATAAATAGCTTAAAATTGAGCCCATGCACGCATTCAACACATCAAGTAAGTTTCCATCATCCATTTTCCAAATATCACACATGTGTGAATTCATGGATAACCCATGGATGAGATGTTGCACAATTTTCATGAATTAATGGCCTATGGAAGCAACACACTCAACAAAAATCTAGGTAGACCAAAGATTAGAATAATAAAACTATGGGAAACCATTGAACAACTAGGGCACCAAGGGAAACTACAATTCAAACCCTAACTCTTTCCCCACATGATTTTCTCATTGATTACCATCCCTAGAACAACCATTTCCTAATCAATCTAATTTATATTTATTATTTATAGGTTGGGTGATTGATAAACAATATCAATTATGATCCCCTGACAAGTGGATTTCCTATGCTTGATTGCAATCCCAAGCTCTTACTAATATACAAGTCTCATCTCAAACCCCTATTGGACAATTTTCATAATATCTATCCACCCTACTAGCAAACACCCACATAAGGGTAGCTCAAGCCTTTTTATTTGAATTGTTAGCTAAGAATGTACAACTCTGAGACCAACTAGATTTGTATGCCCTAGGCTAGTTGATGATGTATTCATTGAGGGTGCTCACCATATTGGAATTGTTCTTAATCTACCATCTCTTCTTTCTACAACCAAATTGGAAGGTAAAGTTATAAAATATACCCTTAAAGCACTTTCCTTGCTAGTTAAAGAAAACTAAGGTGGAGGTTTGAAGTTCAACTAAATACAAAATAAGTCCCAGCTAAATTGAATTAGAGTATGATCTTCCCCGATTATTCCAACCTCGACATGATCATCACATGGCTTCATGGATGAATTTATCAAAAATGCTTTATTCAAGTGACTAGTCTAGGGATTCAAACTTGTCGAGAGATATGTAATAAGTCTCTTTGATTGAAAAACTAGAAAAAATATTAATACTTCTGATGTTGTTTGTTTGCACTTGGACATAGTCAAAGGTGGAATAAGGAACACCACAGAGGAGGATAACCAAAATGCAATTTTCACCATAGTTATTGTTGAATGTTTTCAATAATAGTGAAGAAGTACACAACCAAAGGATGAACCATATTGAAGTTGAGTAGAACAAAATGAAGCAAACAAATTCTCATTTGGATGTCTTGAATTCTCTCATTCCTAAATCCTATATTCAAAGAGTAAGTTTTTAGTCCTACCATGCTATAAAAAATTATCATGAATAGTGTTTTCTACTCTGCCAAATAAGATAGATAAAGGACATGATAATTGAAGAATCCATTTGTAGTGTCTAGAAGACGTTTCTCTATGGGAAACAATTTGTGACATCATATGTTTGTCCAAGTCAATGGTTTGTAAATAGGATCATAGAAAATTGAGAAACTATGATATGTTGTTGTTCCCTTGCTTCTAGTTAAATTGAAAAGAACCGACATAGATAGGAGTGGATACAACCATTATGGAAAAAGTAAAAAATAGCTCAATGGAGCATTGATAGATGCCACCACAATGAATAAACTAGCTAGGCCTCCTCAACCAACCAGTAAAAGGAGAGAGTTGGGTTGCTAAATCATGACCCAAAGAAGACCATTGCCATGACTCAAACTAATATTGGATATGTTTCTATTGGTATTGATACTCATTTTGTAGGATCTTCTATAGCTACCTTTTCTTTGGTAGAGCACAATTCAAACAAACAAAATAGAAGGATAATATGGAAAAGTTCCCAGCATGGCTATGGAGAATGATGATGAAGCGGTTGGTTGGAGCGATTAGGTGGTGTAGCAAAGTTTGAGTGCATCATGTGATTATTTGAATTAATTAATTATTTTTCTTGATTCAAGAACTAGGTCCAACAATATGTGTTAATACCGCCCCCGGGGTGTAGAGCAATCGGTGATGGAGTGTATTGTTAAGGCACTATGCACACACTTTGTTATGTGAAGTCATCGGTTTGAAACCCTCGACTAGCCTTGTGTGCTACATGAGGGGCAGTGTTGGATTGCTTGGGGTTATAGTGGTAGTAGTCAGATAAGAGGACCACGTGTCATGCAAGTATGTGCCTGACTAGTTGTTGATTTCCCTGGTCAAAAAAAAAACATGTGTTAATACCCTATGTTAGAGAATTAAGTGCACCTAATTTTTTACCAATGTTAAATTTTGTTTTTTCATATTTTTTAAATATGAAAAAAAAATGTATGTTAGGGGTGAAGTTTCACTGCTAAGGTGCATATGGTTCACAAATCCCTCATAATGGATTGGTATGTCTCATTCAATGCCCATCCTTCCACGTTTCTTGTTCTTACAATCATACTCTAATTCAGATAGTACACCTTTAATTCAACATGTATGCAACAACAAATATTTAGACCACATCTCAAATGGATTCTTAAGATGAATGGAATGGAATAATCATTGTTTCCATACACAATGATTTTACAATTCATAAAATATGTATTTATAAGTGAGGTGCCATCATATATACAATGAACTTTGTTTGAATGTAATGACTAAGTAAATGCTAAAATGGATTGACCAAAGAAACCAACAACTCTCTGTGCATACTCCCCTTATCCAAAAGACCCTTTGAGAGTGAAACTACAAGAATAAATAAGGAGAGATGGGGTAATGAGAAGGAAAACATAGTCTTCTTTTGCCTATGCCTTGTCCATCGTAGCCCATATGCCTTAACAATTTTGAACTGATGCCTCTGGTATTCTTTTCAACTTCACCAAAATTATCTTGAGAAAATTCTAAGGAAGGTGAGCTTAAAAGCTGTCTTGGTCATGGTGCTAGCCTCAACAATGGAAATGGAAGGTGGCTCTACTTCCTTGGTCTCTTGGACAATTTCTAATAGTTTTTCCAAAGATTCTTCCTTCTTCACCAACTCTCAATGTAGTTGAGCCATCATCTAAGTGAGTCTATCCTCCCACTAGTTATCCATATGAATCCCATTCTCTCCCAATTGCACAAGCTGCACTTTTCTCTTGTCCTGATATACCATGACAATTGTGATGGAATCTTGGTGTTCATCAAATCACTTCTCTAGAAATGACATCAATTTTATAGAGGTCTAAAGTTTCTTTTTCGGGTCTACCATCCTCCGGTCCAACATATAGACCTTCTCCTTCAAGTGTTTATTCTCTTCTTGAATCTGCAAATTGATGGCTTGCAGGTTTTACAAACTTTTTATGTTCGCTTTACCCATGTTGAGTTGATGTTCTCTTCAAAGTTCTAGCAGCTACATCATGATCAAGGATTCAATTGCCTAGATACCTTATGATTTGTAAATGAGTGAATTATATCCCACTCGCTTCAACAACATGGATCCTCCATAGAATTAAATTATAATATATATTTCTCTATATTATGAAGAGATATATATCCTTTGAATGACTATAAGGCCTCTGTTCTTAGTGTATCCTACACACAACAACACCAAATAACAATTCCAATAATAAATAGGATTACGAGTGCAAACTTCCATGTTGTTATCACCAGGTAACCACATGAGAATTGGTTGTGCTTCTTTGCTTCAAGGAATGAGTTCGTGCATGCTTGCAATGCTCCATTCTTAAGAGCCAATTGAATGACACGCCTTTTGAATCCGTTTGTGCAAGAACGAGGGTTCAAATCCAATTCCTTGCATGTGTAATGTGTGGACATAAATACCTAATTATTACTTGGTCTTATAATTGTAGGTGTTAACACCCCACAAAATTGCTTATGCACAAAGTTAACTTCAACAATACACTTATCGTCAACAATCCAACAACAAATTAGGCAATTACTTTAGCCTTAAATCCAAACAAACAATAAGGACAGTGTATCATTCAGAAAAATGAGGATGAACAAGCTTCAACTTAGAATTTTAATACAATGAAAAACTCACGTACATATACATTGTCTTCTCAAGTAAAAGGAGTGCCAAGGATGAGGCTTCATCAGTAAAAGGGAATATGGTTCATTGTAATATCCCTAGATCCACAGATCTGGATATTAACCTCAACTGATGACTATATGCTAGCAAAATTGATACTCTTTGGGATTCTGGATGTGGTTAAGGGTTTCCGATTGAGTTTCAATAGTTTTGATCTTCATGCGAAGCTTGCATGTTTTGTTTTTTTAGTAGAATGGCTTGTTTAGATATTTTGATTAAGTAGTCAATTACAAACAATCGCATGCATGTACAAAAATTCACTCGCAACTGCATACATGTAAATAGTAATCAAATAGTTTCAAATAGATCAGATAATGAATGGATCTATGCTGGAAATGCAAAGATATAAACTAGAAAAGTACCAGAAACTACATGCGATGATAGATCGGTGCCATGCACGGCCTGAAAGATAACATGTAAGCTGGTTGGATGACATGCATGTGGAAAATTCTTGCATGCATGAGGAACTTCTGCATGGAAGGTGGATCTGTTGGATTCCACTGTTGGAAACTAATGGAGATTGACTCACTGGATGCGCATGATCCAAGCTCAACTGGGTCAGAAGGATCTACTAATATTCTAAGTCCCCAAGGCTGGTGACCTTCTTTCCCTTCTTTTCACCCACAAATTTACGCTACAACTGCTAGAAATGGATGGATAAGTTATCCTGGATTATTCCACCATCATAATTTGTTGTAAGCTACCTCAATAGAGGCACCCTACCTCCTCCTCCAATGGGTCGGGAGGAATCTAGCTTAATGTCTCCTTGGATGAGTAGATATGATAAATTGTACTATCTCTATTATCAGTAAACCCATTGCAAACCCTAACTGCCTGAATATGATGCCTCGATGGCTAGGATGCTCAGAAAACTTCTCTAGATGGTTCAATGGAAGCACCTTACCCTCATATCAACTGGGTTTTAAGGGCTAAGATTCACTAGGCCTCTTCAGATGAAGTGACCTGCTCTGTGACTGATTCCCTCCTCTGGAATCCACATTGAAACTGCTACTGAAATTGTGATGAAGCAATGGAAAACATGTATGGATTTCCCAATTGTTTAGGGTGTATCTCTCAATGCCAAATCCAATCAACTGGTGTCTTCATCCTAAATCCTAAATCCTCGACTAATTCACTTGAACCTGTGTGCTTTCTCTTCTCAGATCAATTCTCAAATCATAATCTGCAATAATGAAGAATTAGGTCATTTTTCTCCTTCATATACTCTCCCAACCTTACTTCTTCGTTGACCTCTATAATCAACTCATTTCACTTAAGCGACTTCTATATTTAGCTTTATATTCCTTAAGTCACTTAAAAATAGTTTTTCTTACTTTTCACTTAATGTCACTTTCGAAATATAACATTCCCTAGTGAAATGACATCAAATGACCCTTTTCCCCTATTTCTTCATGGCTATAGTCTAAAAGGGGATGTTTAGAATACTAAGCCCTCCTCTTTGGAGATCCTACTCGGAAAGGGACATTACAGTCCCCCCTTCCCGATATTTCTTTTCCTCAAGTAACATCAACCCAAGGTGTTGCAAAATCTGCTCACTCTCTCACATAGCATCCTCTACTGGAAGTCTCCTAGATAGTGTGTCTGCCACAATGTTTTTCTTCCCCTTAACATACTCTATGTCAAAATCAAAGTCTTGGACCTTTATCACCCACTTTTTTTTACATTCGCTAAGATCCTTCTGCTCTAGGAAATACTTCAAACTATTATGGTATGTCTTGACCACACATTTGTTTCCCACCAAATACTACCTGAATTTGGTCAAATCATGCATGATTGCAAGCATATCCTTATCATAAATACAATACAATACAAAACAAATGCAATGGGTGATGTAGTAGAGGTCCAACCTAACACCCCGTAGGGTCTCTTCACCTGACCTCCTGCTCACAGGATCGTTCAATTTCTCCGTCTACTGAGCCGAAGCGGCTCTTTAGGTCCTCTCGGAAATCACTGTGTCAATTCCTGACCCAATCCACAAGTCCTTCTTTACCTTCCACGGCCTTCAGCACTTGACCGTGGTTATCCATGACTCTGTATCGGGGTTCGGGGTTTCACACTCCTCGTTGTCGAGAGTCACAATCCTCTCGATTCCTCGATTGCCGATGAGCTCTCGTCTCCTACGTGCTAGCCCTTCTGGCTAAGCTTCCACCATATGACCACTGCTCCTGTGTCTGTAGCCTTACCTCCCTCGCGACCTCACAACTCGCTATACCAAGCTCTTGATTTTCCAACTCTCGACACCCAATGTGCCGAAGTGCCGATGAGCACGTGAGTTGACTTTTCAACGGTCTCTTATCTCGCCGAGACTTTGCACCTCACAGGATCGCGAATCCTGACGCCAATATTTTGGGACTTCTCGCGGCGAGATCTCGAGGTCTTCGTGCCACCAGTATTCCACTCGTCGGTCTCACTATGGACCACACTATCCTCCAGCTGTCGGGGTATCACTTCTCGCAATATCGCAATCCCTGCGGTCAAATTCTCGGGCCTTTTCTCGCGAGGCTCCAACACACGATCCCACGTGTGGATCCAACGGTCCTCCTACGATTCGGATCCAACAACTGTCCTCTTCTCGCTCCTCGCGTCTTCATGACTTGGAGTACCAAATTCTTGGGATTTTACCCTGCAAACTCCCGAGTTCGCGAGATCCCTTGATCTCTGACATGCATCCTCTTCAATGGACGGTCCCGATCCTCGTGCCTCGCGACTCTGAAGACCCAATACTTGGGCTTTCACCCTGCGAACTCCCAAGTTCACGATATCTCTTGATCTCTGCCACCCGTCCTCCTCAGATGGGCGACTCTTGTCTTCTCGCTACTTCGTCGCTTCGTGACCTCGTGACTTCATAACCTGGGATGCCAACACTTGGGCCTTTACCCTGCGAACTCCCGAGTTCGCGAGATCTCTTGATCTCTGCCATGTGCCCTCTGCCAACGGACGACTCCGACTCTTGCCGGGACTTCTCTCCTCCTGTCTACGAGGGCTTAACTTCCTCGCAGCTTCTGCAGATCCGACAACGGTCGGGTATCTGCCCCAGATATGATGGCTCAGATAATCCTCCTTGTGCGCTCCTCCTCTAGAGGTTAAACTCCGTGCAACTCCAGCAGATCCGACGGTTGTCGGGGATTCTGAGCGAGATCTAACGGCTCAGATCCCTTTCTCTGGTACGCTCCTTCTCGGATGCTTCCTGACCGTGAACACCAACGGTCCAGATTCTATCGGCTGATCTAATGGTCGATGTTGCTCCTCCCTGAAATTTCTTCGCGCTTTTCTTCCCAGGCTTGGAATAATTTCCTATTCTCAAGGGCTTTGACCCTTGTGCTCTTTCCTCTGCGAGCTCTACAATCTTGAGCCTCGCTGCGCGTATACAACGTTGGCCCTCCTGAGCTTTATCTGTGAATCCTCAAAGGATTCTCCCAACTCTTATACTCCTTACAGAGTCTTCCAATGCACTCACTGGTGTTGTCCCTCCTGAGCTTACGCAACCACTCAGACCCCTTGGGGGATTTTTCCCTTCTTCTCCTTCATATGGAGAATGAAATAGATGCCCTCCTAGCTATCCTTCTGCTCAAGCCTCTTCTTGAGTAATTCTGGGTATTCAGCAACCCAGTGAGAATCCCTAAGTGGATTCTTCCTCTGACTTTTAGAACTCAAAGAGTTCTCTTCTCCTGTGTCGTCTGCACACTTTCTCGACGCCCTCCTGGAGGAGTATCTTCTCCTATGCACCACTGTACACACGCTCAATGCCCTCCTGACAGAGCTTCTCAGAATCCTCAGTGATTCTGGTCTTCTGAACTCACAACAGAGTTCCTTCCTCTGTGCACTCCTTGCACACACACGCTCAATGCCCACCTGGCAGAGATTCTCAGAACTCATCAGAGCTTCTGACTTCTATCTTCAAACTCTCAACAGAGTTCTTCCTTCAGCACCTCGTTCTTACGCTCAATGCCCACCTGGCAGAGCTCCTACAGAATCCTCAGTGATTCTGTCTGCAACTGTGTTTCAGCTACACAGCCTTACCTCTTGAGGTGTTCAACGACCTCACAGGTATTCTTCTCCCTGAGTTGTTGACTTCAGTCCTGTGCCTCAGCATGTCTTTGTCTGACTCCTCAGAGTTCAGAAGTGCATCCTCAGTGCACCGACTCCCAGAACCCTCAGCGTTCTATCACACCCTCCTGGTATGAAGCCTCAAAGACCTCCAACCTGAATCAAACGAACTCCTGCAGAATGCACAACTACATTATACATTCACAACATATATATGGAACACACACAGACATGCATATAAGACTGAATAATGCAGGAAAAACTTCTCTGTTATATTAACAATGGAAATTGCCTGTATTTTACAATGGTGTTCCTCGAGCTCTCTCTGGCTCTCTCATACTCTACCAATTCTCCCCTAGCTCAACTAACTCAAAATGAGATCTAAAATCTCTTTTACCTGAGGGGCTCCTCGAGTGCTTCCCTCCAGGTTCACCTACTCTAATAAATTACAATCAATGGCTGTCTAGTGCATAATCAGATCTAGATCTCAACCGATCTACAATAAAGACCAATCTACCTAATGCCTGCACAAAGGCACGGCTTCTATGGCTCACCAGCCTAAGCACTTAATTACATTGAATTTCAAATTTCAAATGAGGCTACACCTCTCCTTCAACTTTGGATGCATGTGCGCTGACGTGGCTGGCTGGCATGGAGTGATGCTCTTGCATCATACTCCACAGTTGAAAAATTCATGAGCTCCTGCTCATGCACTTCCCCTCTGAGCTGTTGGAAATCCTCCTGGATCCCAAATTAGTCTTTGGAGCTTCTCATCTTCTCCACTCTGCTGCTGTTGTTGCTTCTGCTACGCTGCTGCTTCTGCTGCGCTGCTGCTGCTGCTTCCGCTGCTGCGTTCCTTCTGCCCAGCTGCTCCTTGCTGGTAGTTTCTGCTGATCTCAACATCAGCCTTCTGATGTCCTCTATCTCTTGGTCCAGTTGCTCCAATGGATGGCTCTGTCGTTGCAGTCTCCTCAGCTGCAAAAATTTTTGGCCATTGGGCAGATCACTATGATCTCCCATGTCATCTTTTTCATCTTCTTCTCCATATGTGGCCTCAAGTTGCCACTCTGCTGCAGACTTCAGCTCTGCAGTCTCTTCTTGACTGACCTGCTGCTCAGTCATCCTCTTCTCTGACAACTCAAATTCTGCCAGTTCTCTTGCTGGCTCTGGATTGTTCAACCAATCCTCCAGCATTTCTAGCTCCATCTCCCATGGAGTGATAATTCTATCTACTCACTCCTCGGCCTCTTTTTCTGCTAGCTTCAATGCTATAGCCCCTTTCTCTTCAGCCCCCTGGATGAAACTAATGAGCCATCCCTCAGAATGCTCATCTTCTTCTTCCGCTTCTGCTTGTGCTTGGGCAGTCTCACATGTCTTCTCCAATTTCCTTTTGACAGTCATCATCAGCTGAGACTGTTCTGCTTTTGCACCATCTGCAACACAAATTTCTGCCTCCTCCTAGGCACATGGTAGGAATACTTGTATTCCCCCAATCATCAGAAGATCACCCTGATCTTTCACCTCTTCTGTCAGCTGCACCTGCTAATCCTTTTCCATCTTCTCTGAATTTGTGAGACCATCAGACAGTCTCATCTGCTCTGTCATCTCCTCTGGATAGTCCAAATTCACCTGCTAATCCCTGCCCACCTGGCAATATGGGATGCTTTCGCTGCTCTCCTAGCAGACCATGAGATCAATCGATCTCATCTTCATCAACACTCCTTGCTAAATTGAACTCTTCACTGAGTCCATGAGACCTTCAAATGGTCTCAATTGTTCATCTCTGCCCACCTGGTAGTTCAATACGCTTCCGCTGCCTCCCTGGCAGTCTTCGAGATCCCGCAGTGATTTCTGATCATTGCCTTGCTGGCAATGTGAAATTCCTTGGCTATCCTCCTGACAGTTCATGAGATCCTGAAGTGACCTCAACTCGTTGCCCTCCTGGCAAACTGGAATTTCTTCTTCTCTGCCTTCCTGGCAGTGCTTGAGATCCTCAATCGATCCCAATTCATCCCCTTCATCATCATCCCAATCATCGAGACCTTTTCCAGTCTCTGGCATACAGCGATAAATCATCTTTTCTTCTGTGGCCTTGAGGTTTTCAGCATACCTCAACCATCTCTTTAACAGCCTGTGTTGTCTCATGACCATCAACTCCTTGACTGGCCATCTTTCCTTTGCCTTCTCCATTGGCAATTCGCGCATCCGTCTCCTCCTCCTATCCTGCTGCATCCGCAGTTCGAACTCCTCTATGTCCGCCTTTAATTCATAGAGTTCTGTAGTCTCTTCTTCATCCCATTCGGCAAGCCTTTCTACCTTGATCTTCTTTCTATGGCCTTCAGTAGCCATCTTGCTAAGTCTATCTGCCTCCCTGACAGATCTGCTGCTGTCACTCTGCATCTTGAGTGTGTCCAGCTTCATCATCCTACAGTCTCTCTGACTGTCTTCTTGACTGCTGCCTGCCTGCAAACAATCATTACAAAGTCTCCATCACTTTGTCTTCTTCCTTCTCCTCTGTTTGCAATATACAAACAGATTCCCACTCTGATACCACCTGATGTGTATCAGAGTGCTTTCCTTTTCTACCTGTCTTCCTGCCTAAAATATACAAGCAAGAACTAGCTCTGATACCACCTGATGTAGTAGAGTCCAACCTAACACCCCGCAGGGTCTCTTCACCTGACCTCCTACTCGCAGGATCGTTCAATTTCTCCGTCTACTGAGCCGAAGCGGCTCTTTAGGTCCTCTCGGAAATCACTGTGTCAATTCTCGACCAAGTCCATAGGTCCTTCTTTACCTTCCACGGCCTTCAGCACTTGACCATGGTTATCCCCGACTCTGTATCGGGGTTCGGGGTTTCATGCTCCTCGTTGTCGAGAGTCACAATCCTCTCGATTCCTCGATTGTCGATGAGCTCTCGGCTCCTACGCGCTAGCCCTCCTGGCTAAGCTTCCACCATATGACCACTGCTCCTGTGTCCATGGCCTTACCTCCCTCGTGACCTCGCAACTCGCTATACCAAGCTCTTGATTTTCCAACTCTCGACACCCGATGTGCTGAAGTGTCGATGCGCACGTGAGTTGACTTTTCAATGGTCTCTTATCTCGCCGAGACTTTGCACCTCGCAGGATCATGAATCCTGATGCTAATATTTCGGGACTTCTCGCGGCGAGATCCTTAGGTATTCGTGCCACCTGTATTCCACTCACTGGTCTCGCTATGGACCACACTATCCTCCAGCTGTCGGGGTATCACTTCTCGCAATCTCGCGATCCCCGCGGTCAAATTCTCGGGCCTTTTCTCGCGATGCTCCAACACACGATCCCACGTGCGGATCCAACGGTCCTCCTATGATACGGATCCAACGGCTGTCCTCTTCTCGCTCCTCGCGTCTTTGCGACTTGGAGTACCAAATGCTTGGGCTTTTACCCTGCGAACTCCCGAGTTTGTGAGATCCCTCGATCTCTGACACGCATCCTCTTCAATGGACGGTCCCAATCCTCTCGCCACTTCGTGTCCTCGTGCCTCATGACTCTGAAGACCCAATACTTGGGCTTTCACCCTGTGAACTCTCGAGTTCACGAGATCTCTTGATCTCTGCCACCCGTCCTCCTCAGATGGACGGCTCCTGTCTTCTCGCTACTTCGTCGCTTCGTGACCTCGCGACTTCGTAACTTGGGATGCCAACACTTGGGCCTTTACCCTGCGAACTCCCGAGTTCGCGAGATCTCTCGATCTCTGCCACGTGCCCTCTACCAAAGGACGGCTCCGATCCTTACCGGGACTTCTCTCCTCCTGTCTACGAGGGCTTAACTTCCTCGCAACTTCTACAGATCTGATGGCGGTCGAGTATCTACCCCAGATCTGACGGCTCAGATAATCCTCCTCGTGCGCTCCTCCTCCAGAGATTAAACTCCACGCAACTCCAGCAGATCCGACGGTTGTCGGGGATTCTGAGCGAGATCTAACGGCTCAGATCCCTTTCTCCGGTATGCTCCTTCTTGAATGCTTCCTGACCATGAACACCAATGATCCAGATTCTATCGGCTGATCAAATGGCTGATGTTGCTCCTCCCTGAACTTTCTTCGCGCTTTTCTTCCCAGGCTTGGAAGAATTTCCTATTCTCAAGGGATTTGACCCTTGCGCTCTTTCCTCTGCGAGCTCTACAATCTTGAGCCTCGCTGCACGTATACAACGCTGGCCCTCCTGAGCTTTATCTGTGAATTCTCAAAGGATTCTCCCAACTCTTATACTCCTTGCAGAGTCTTTCAATGCACTCGCTAGTGCTATCCCTCCTGAGCTTACGCAACCACTCAAACCCCTTGGGGGATTTTTCCCTTCTTCTCCTTCAGATGGAGAATGAAATAGATGCCCTCCTGGCTATCCTTCTGCTCAAGCCTCTTCTTGAGTACTTCTGGGTATTCAGCAACCCAGTGAGAATCCCTCAGTGGATTCTTCCTCTGACTTTCAGAACTCAAAGAGTTCTCTTCTCCTGTGCCGTCTGCACACTTTCTCGACGCCCTCCTGGTGGAGTATCTTCTCCTGTGCACCACTGTACACACGCTCAATGCCCTCCTGGCAGAGCTTCTCGGAATCCTCAGTGATTCTGGTCTTCTGAACTCACAACAGAGTTCCTTCCTCTATGCACTCCTTGCACACACACGCTCAATGCCCACCTGGCAGAGCTTCTCAGAACTCCTCAGATCTTCTGACTTCTATCTTCAAACTCTCAACAGAGTTCTTCCTTCAGCACCTCGTTGTTACGCTCAATGCCCACCTGGCAGAGCTCCTACAGAATCCTCAGTGATTTTGTCTGCAACTGTGTTTCAGCTACACAGCCTTACCTCCTTAGGTGTTCAGAAACCTCACAGGTATTCTTCTCCCTGAGTTGTTGACTTCAGTTCTGTGCCTCAACACGTCTTTGTCTGACTCCTCAGAGTTCAGAAGTGCATCCTCAGTGCACCGGCTCTCAGAACCCTCAGCGTTCTATCACACCCTCCTGGTATGAAGCCTCAAAGACCTCCAACCTGAATCAAACGAACTCCTGCAGAATGCACAACTACAGTATACATTCACAGCATATATATGGAACACACACATACATGCATATAAGACAGAATAATGCAGGAAAAACTGCTCTGTTATATTAACAATGTAAATTGCCTGTATTTTACAATGGTTTTCCTCGAGCTCTCTCTGGCTCTCTCATACTCTACCAATTCTCCCCTAGCTCAACTAACTCAAAATGAGATCTAAAATCTCTTTTACCTGAGGGGATCCTCGAGCGCTTCCCTCCAGGTTCACCTACTCTAATAAATTACAATCAATGGTTGTCTAGTCCATAATCGGATCTAGATCTCAGCCAATCTTCAATAAAGGATGATCTACCTAACGCCTGCACAAAGGCACGGCTTCTATGGCTCACCAGCCTAAGCACTTAATTACATTGAATTTCAAATTTCAAATGAGGTTGCGCCTCTCCTTCAGCTTTGGATGCATGCGCGCTGACGTGGCTGGCTGGCTGGCATGGAGCGATGCTCATGCATCAATGGGTTGGATGAACTTCTTGCTCTCAAATACAATGGGGTGTCCCCCTTGCATCAACACTTCTTTGATCCCCTCTCCTGATGCATCACACTCCAGAACAAATGGTATTGTGAAATTTGGCAATACTAGTACTAAGCACATGCCCATGACTTCCTTCATATGATAAAATTCCTTCTGCAACTTGTCTGTCCATATGAAGGCTCCCTTTCTAGTGATGTCGGTGAGTGGCACCCCCAACTGTTAAAAAACATTCATGAACCTCTTTTAATAGCTGCACAGCCAAAGAAATTCCTCAACTATGTCACATTCTTGGGCATTGGCCAATCCAAAATGGCCCTGGTCTTCTCCTGGTGCACCTATACCCCCTGTGCACTAATAATGTTGTCCAAGTATAATAGTTTTGTCATGCAAAAAATCACACTTTGACTCCTTGGCATACATTGACGATGACTCTGTAGTGCTGAGTACCTTATCCAAATGCTTCAGATGCTCCTCCAAAGTCTTGTTGTATACCAAAATGTCGTCGAAGAACGCCAATACTGATTTCCTCAAGTGATCTCAGAATATATGGTTCATGCAAGAATGAAATGTGGTTGGTGCATTGGTTATCCCAAAATGTATAACCAAGAACTCAAAGTGACCCTATTGGCATATGAATGTCATCTTCCCTATATCCTATTCATGAATGTTAATCTGATGATATCCAGAGCATAAATCAATCTTAGAGAAGAAAAATACTCCATGCAGTTTGTCCATCAACTCATCAATGTGTGGGATAGGATACTGGTTTTTGATGGTCTTCTTGTTTAAATCATAATAATATATACACATCCTCATGGTACCATCCTTATTCAGTACTAAGACAACTGAAGAAGCGAATGGACTATTGTTGGGTCTGATGTGTCTCATTGCTAGAAATTTCTTGATTGCTTTTTCTATCTCATCCTTGAACCTCCTAGGATGGATATATTGTGTTGTAATCATGAGTTTTGCACCCTCCTCCATCTCGATGGTGTTCTCAAACCCTCTGTCTAGGGGTCTCCCTGGCAGAATCAAACCAAAAACCTGTTGATGTTGACTCAACAAGGTCCTGATCTTTATCTGATACTATTGTTGGCTTTCTAAATCTTGTCGCATGGTGATTATGCACTCTATTTCATATGATAATTCCCCATGCATGAAGATCCCCTCAATCCTCTTCGTCGACATTGTCCTAGGTGGCCCTGTCGACATACCCCTCAGTACAACCTTCTTCCCCTCTCTGTCTCTGAACCCCATCTGAAGGGTTTGGTAGTTGGTAGAAATATTTCCCAATGTGATCAACCATTGGAATCCCAACACCACATCTATATCAAATAGGTCAACTACATATAATGTATCTCTCATGGTGTAGTTACCTAACTTCACCTCCAAGTATGGAACTATGTCCAAACACTCCACTGTGTGGCCATCTGCTACTGCAACAACAAACCCCTCAAACTCCTTTGTCTGTCATGCTCGCCTAGCTACCAATGCAATGTTAATGAATTTGTGGGTTTCCCCACCATCTACCTAGGCAATGTCTCATTGTCCCTGAATAGTTCCTCTGATCTTGAGGGTGTCATACCTAGGGACTCCAAAAAGGGTTTCTATGACTCGTCCCTTTGTTGGTACTTTTCTCTTATCCTTCTCACGAGGTTATGGCTCTACCGGTGGTTGGGCCCCTAATGGTGTCGGTGGTATTCATGGAGGTTTCTCTTCCTCATGCAATGGATCCCCCTATGAGTTGGTGGACTCACTATCTTATGCTTGACTACCTTGTTCCTCCTCATCATTGTATGTTGCAACCTCAATGTAGTGGATTTCTCCCTTTCCCATGCACCTGTGGTCGGGGACCCATGGGTCTTTTTAGGTGAAGCATAGCTTCTTCCTCATAATCTCATGTCTTGTATAATCATCCAACTTCTCTTTACCCTCCCACTCTCTCTGGAATGATTTCCTATCTTGGTCCTTCTATGGCACAAAGAGTTTGGAAAATTTTTTGGTTTTCGGCACTGAGTTTGCTAGATCTCTAGTGTGTAGGATGGCATCTTGTAATGTGTGAGGTCTATAGGCCTTCACCCATCCTCTCAAGGGTTATTTGAGACCCTCTGTGAAAAGTATTATCAGTTTAGGCTTTGAAATGTCTGTCACTATCACAGTTATTATCTTAAACTCTATGATAAATGCATCAAGGGTACCAATTTGTCTCAACTGGGCTAAGTCCCTGAAGTGTATCTCTAGATCCCTCCTATCAAGCCTTCCCATAAGTCTCTCTGTGAACTCCCTATATGAGGTGATGTGACTGTGACCCAACGTCACCAGTCCATGGTGCTACCACTCGTGGGCCTCTCCCTCCAAATGAAAACTAACGAAATTGATGGCTTTAGTTTCTATCATCTGGTTGAGCTTGTAGTATGTCTCAAGTTTATGTACCCAAGCTCCATGTTATGTCCCTGTTGTTGTTGTTGTCCTCCCCTCTAAGGATCTCTAAGATGGTTCCTGAGTCTAAGTCTGCAATACTCTACTAAAGTCATGTCATTATGGAACTCTGGCCCTAGGGCTGCACTCACTCTCATGTAATCAACAATATCATTTCCATGTGTGGTCGGTCTATGTGCTACTAGTTGTTGTGTTACTACTGGAAGTGCCCTCTGAAAGCTAGGGAATATTGGACTGGGAATCCTACTTGATGATGTGTAGGTATAATTAGGTGAATGAGGCCTACTACCTACCCCTGATTTCCCATGTGTTCCATGGAGGACATTGGACCTTGGAGTGTTCCCTGTAGCCAATCTATCTTCCATCTGTGCCAAAGACTAAGTCATGGCCCACTGACTAATCACCAGATTGTTAAGAACCTGCATGAAGGTTGCTTCTGGGTCCATGTGTGATTTTCCACTGCCTTCTAGCCTTTCATATATGTCTCTGATCATCCTCTCTACCTCAAGCTCTGCCTCATGCTCTTCCCTTCGTTCTGCTTCCCGTTGTGCCTCTTCCTCTTCCACTGAACTATGAGGAAAGGGGGGATAATCCGATCTTGATCCTCTCCTCTCTCTATGCCTGTTGAAAGTGAAGAATCCGTCACCTATATGCTCATGACCCATTGGGTTCTCTGTTGAACTCATGGAAACTTTAGTCACAGGCTAACATGACTAAATCTCTGATACCACTGTAATATCCCTATATCTGTAGATCTGTAAATTAACCTCAACTCCTTACTATCTTCTACCGAAACTAATACTCTTTGGGATTTTGGATGCGGTTAAGGGTTTCTTATTGAGTTTCAATAGTTCATAGCTTCATGTGAATCTTGCATGTTTGTTTGTTTGATTAGAATGGATTGTTTAGATATTTTGATTAAGTAGTCAATTACAAACAATCACATGCATGTACAAAAATTCACTCACAACTGCATACATGTAAATAGTAATCAAATAGTTTCAGATAGATCAGATAATGAATGGATCTATGCTAGAAATGCAAATATATAAACTATAAAAGTACCATAAACTACATGTGATGATATATCGGTGCAATGCAAGGCTTGGAAGATGACATGCAAGCTGGTCGGATGACATGCATGTGGAAAACTGTTGCATGCATGAGGAATTGTCGCATGCAAGGTGGATATGCTATATTCCACCGTCAAAAACTGATGGAAGCTGACTCACTAGATGCACCCTACTCCAAGCTCAATTGGGTCAGAAGGATCTACTGATCTTCTAAGTCCCCAAGACTGACGACATTCTTTCCCTTATTTTCACCCACAAAGTTACATTACAACTACCGTAAATAGCTAGATAAGTTTCCCTGCATGATTCCACCGTTAGAATCTGCTATAAATTGTCTCAATAGAGGCGCCATGCCTCCTCCTCCAATGGGTCGAGAGGAATCTGGCTCAATGTCTTCCTGGATGACTAGATTTGATAAATTGTACTATCTCTGATGTCGATAAACCCACTGCAAATCCTCATTGCCTGAATATGATGCCCTAGTGGCTAGGATGCTCAAAAACCTTCTCTGGATGGTTCAATGGAAGCTCCTTACCCTGATCTCAACTGGGTTTGAAGAGTTAATATTCACTACGCCTCTTAAGGTGAATCAAACTTCTCTGTCATTGATTCCCTCCTCTGGAATCCACGCTGAAACTGTTGTTGAAACTGTGATGAAGCAATGGAAAACATGTATGGCTTTCCCAATTGGCTAGGGCATGTCTCTCAAAACTGAATCCAATCAACTAGTGTCTTCCTCCTGGAATCCACAATCCTCCATTGATTCGCCTGAACCTATGTGTTTTCTCCTCTTAGATCAATTCTCAAATCATAATCCGTAGTAATGAGGAATTGGGTCATTTTTCTCCTTCAGATACTCTCCCAACCCTAATTCTTCATTGACCTCTATAATTATCTCATTTCACTTAAGAGACTTCTATATTTAGCTTTATATTTCTTAAGTCACTTAAAAATATGTTTTCTCACTTTTCACTTAATGTAACTTTTGAAATATAACATTCCCTAGTGAAATGACATCAAATGATCATTTTCCCCTGTATCTTCATGGTTATAGTCTAAAAGGGGATGTTTAGACTATTAAGCCCTCCTCTTAAGATCTCCTAATCGGAAAGGGACATTACATTCATAGAGCCTTCACAATGAATTGGTATGCCTCATTCAATTCCCATCCAACCACATTTCACATCCTTACAATCATACTTCGATTTAGCTTGCACACCATTAATTCAACATGCACGAGACAACAAATAATTAGACCACATATGAAATGGCGTCTTAAGATGAATGGAATTACATACGTATCATTTCCATACACAATGCTTTTACAAGTCACAAAATATGTATTTATAAGTGAGGTGCCTTCATATATACATGGGAATGAGATAAACAAAATTTGTTTGAATGTATTGACTATGGAAATGGAAAAATACATCGACTCAAAGTAGGCATGGCTCTGTGTGCATACTCCACTCATCGGCCAAAATACCCTTTGAGAGGGAAACTTTGAGAATAAATAGGGAGAGTTGGGGTAATGGAAAGGCCAACAAGCTTCACCTTTCACTTCCTCTTTTTTGTCTCATTTACTTTTACATTTACATTTGTTTATAGTTTATCTAACCTTCATTAATTACTGAATTGCATTTGTGAGTATTGATTCTTACAACCATTCACTTTTTTTAATCCATTTTGGATCAGTATTGGGGTTTTTTGATTAATGACATTGGCACTTAACAAATTGTGCTAAGGTCAAAGTTTTGAAGGAGTGAAATTCATCCACCATTATTCCCACATTTTCACCCATTGAATTGAACCAACAATCAAAAACACTTCATTAGGCCCCTAAAGCAAATTAGGTAATTTGGTAGTTGAGGGATGCTCTTTTCTCTACTCCAATGCTTACTTTTCTAGATATTGAGACAAATGTTTCCCAATATAACAAGTATGTGTTTGAGCTCAATTACAAAACTTAAGATAAATATTTTATGCATAAGTTCAAATGCTCAAACAACATCCATACTACATCCTTGGTAAAATCCAAGAACAAAAACATTTAAAATGGGCTTCCTACATTCAATCAATTCATTAATATCTAATATCATATTAAATATAATATTTAATACACAACTATGATTATGTAAAAGACAACACAGAACCAAAAAAAATTACAGGATTAATATTTAATATCTGGACTCTAAATGTTCTTCTTTTTGTTTTAAACCTTATAGACCTTTGTTAGAGCTCACCAATTCGTTGGGCTTTCAAGATCGTCGTAAAACTATCGAGTGGTTATTGAATGAAGCACAGCAGAGCATTGCTGCAATGAATAAAGCAAATTTTCCTCCCGCTGCTCTTTCTTCCTCCCGCTGCAAATTTTAAATATAATATTTAGTACACAACTATGATCATGTAAAAGCAACACAGAACCAAAAAAAATTACAGGATTAATATCTAAATGTTAGCTCACCAATTCGTTGGGCTTTCAAGATTATCGACTGGTTATTGAATGAAGCACAGCAGAAAATCGCTGCAATGAATAAAGCAAATTTCCCTCCCGTTGCAAATGTGTAAAATAATAGACCGCCAACTCAGACTTTAAATCTTGGAGATTTGAAACCACCGCAGAGCGTGATCATGGTGTCCCTAATCAAATGATGCCGCCAAACCTTAATGCTACTGGCAATCAATTTCATGTTGGCCAGACACAAGAAGATTTCGGATGATTAATTCAGAACCCCGTCACAACATGATTCTCTACAACGTAGGTTAGTGTAAGAAGTTGGCAATGGAAAAACTGTCATGTGAGAGAATACAGTTGCTTTGCCTTACTACTACTATTATTAAATCCACCAACGTTTATACCAAATACACACACAGTGTAGTTGTAGTAATGGAGTAGCTCCCCTTTCTGCGCTGCGGCGGTGTCCTTGGACAGATTCACATTTTATATATACGTACATATATACATATTGTATTGGAGGTCACCCGCCTTTAACATGTTTATACATTATTTGCTGTTGCGCGGGGGACTTTAACAGGTGGAGATGGAGTTGTTGTAGGTTGTATTGTGGAGGAGGATTTGGGTCTCTTTCTCTGTGAGTTGGAGCCGTTGGCCGAGTGCTTTCCAGGAGGTGAAAGCAAATACACCAAGTAGAGTCAATGCCCTCCACTACCAATAAATACATTGTGGAAGCTGGAACCCCGTGCACATGGAAAATAGAATGTGCAAGGAAGGAGACACAAGGAGAAATCCGCGGCACAATCAATTTCAGAGCAAATAGGGTAAGTAAGGTTGATGCGTCCATCTCTGTGAAAACTCCCTGGATCAAGCAGGCCCAGACCCGCCATCCGATAAATTAGAGCAATATACCCGCGATCCCGTAAATTGCAACTATACACCCGCGATCAGAGCCGCCAGATCTGGCCGTTCGATGCGGGCCACGTAGCAATTTCAGACCCGTCAGATCAAGTCGTTCATTACGAGCCACATGGCAAGATCCCAGCCACGGGATCTGGTCGTTCGATGTGTGCCACGCGCCGAGATCAAGACGGCCGGATCAGGCCGTTGGATGCGTGCCACGGGCCAAGAAAAAATGGTCGGATCAGGCCGTTGGATGCATGCCAAGTGCCTAGATCGGACCCGCCGCATATGGCATTTGGATGTGTGCCACGTGTCCATATCATAACCGTTGAATAAGTCCCACGTGGAAAGATCGGACCCGTTGTATACGTACCAGGTGGCGATATCAGAGCTGCCAGATCTCGTCGTGGGATGCGTGCCACGTGGCGAGATCTAGCCGTGGGATGCGTGCCACATGGCGCGATCCCAGCGGTCGGATCTGACCATGGGATGCATGCCACGTGGCGATATCCTAGCCGTCAGATCTAGCCGTGGGATGCATGCCACGTGCCGAAATTGCAGCCACCAGATCTCCCCGTCGGATGCTTGCCACGTGGCAATATCTCAGCCGCCAGATCTCGCCGTTAGATGCATGCCACGTGGCCATATCACAGTCGTCGGATCGGGCCGTCGGATGCATACCACGTGGTGAGATCAACTGTCAGATCGGGCCGTCAGATGTGTGCCACGTGGTGATATAACAGCCACCGGATATGGCCATTGAATGCAGGCCACGTGGCGAAATCACGACGGCCGGATCTGGGCGTGGGATGCTAGCCACGTGGCGAGTTCACAACTGCCGGATCTGACCGTTGGATTTAGACCAAGTGGCGAAATCTAAATCGCTGGATCTACCCGTTGGATGGTTTCCACGTGGCGAAATCTCGACCATTCGATATGCCCGTTGGATAGTTGCCATGTGTCGAAAATCGGACGAGCCAGTTAACCGACCGTACAACGAAAATGGTACGATTCCTGCACGATCGTAGCGTTGGATATCTGCCACTTGGCAAGTGCAGAGTCGCACGATCCGACTTCGCCTTCTGTGGGCAGAAGCTATCGATACGAGTAGACGTCGTGTGCGGAAGCTCGCGATCTCCATGTGTATGCAGAGCTCCATGTTTAACAACGGAAGTCGATTACAGAAATACAAAATGCAGTGTGTCGCGGAAGTCGATTGCTAAGGTTTTCTACAGTACTGATGACGGAACGAAAAAAGAGGAACGTTGCCTGCAATTGCGACGCCATCTGCTAATCGTTTGAACTTTTTGCATTATGTTTCTAATAAATGGATTATTGTCTTGCTTTAATGAATTTGGAAGAAAAAACTATTAATTATTCAATATTTCTTTAATGTAATTGATATATATTGTTAAATTTTTACAAGATTATTATTTATAAAATATTATTATATCTATTTAATATTTAGATTTTTTCAAATTTATTTACTTATAATATGATTCGTGATATGTTGTTTAAGTTATTGTTATATACAAATGTAATTGTGTTTTACAGAATAGAAAGAACACCGTGCAACTTATAAATAATCTATTTTTTTAATTTGTTTTAGGTTTTTTAATATTGCGGTATGTATAAATATTGCTTTGTTTTAAAGATGTGCATCTTTCAAATTTTATATATGTAATTTGATTTTATTTTAAAGAGTGTTTTTTTTTTTTAAATAATGTATGGAATAATCAGTAAATTGTTTTTAAAATCGAAATTATTTTTATGTATATATTTTATTGTTTTTATGTATATATTTTAGCAATATGTATAAATATTGCTTTGTTTTAAAGATGTGCATCTTTCAAATTTTGTATATGTAATTTGATTTTATTTTAAAGAGTTTTTTTTTTTAAATAATGTATGGAATAATCAGTAAATTGTTTTTAAAATCGAAATTATTTTTATGTATATATTTTATTGTTTTTATCAAATTTCTTCTTCAACTATTTTATTATTTTTTGTGGTTTTTTAAATTTTTGTTAAAGTATATGATTTGGTTGTAAATTGTAGCAAATGTGACTAAGTTCATAATAATTATATTTACTTTTTTATTCTTTATTGTTTTGAATGATTATTTTTGTTTAAGCATATAGGGGCTTCCGATATTAGATATTATTTTTGGGATTAATTGCCTAGTGTAAGGCATTAATCTATGGCCCATATCCATGAGTATTAGTCGCAACTGACCCATAGATTAATGACTTACACTACCCAGTGAATCCCGAAAATAACATCTAATAGCTTGCACTGCGAAAGCTCCTATATGCTTAAATAATAAGAGTGAAGGGAGCTCTATTTGAGTAGCTCATAAGGCACAATACTTGCTAAGGTTTTGCAAATGGGGTAGCAAGCTAAGTGGGTTTGATTGTGGGGAAAACTTCACAGTTAAGTGCACTTGAGCCAGAGGCGTCTTGGGATGGGTGACCACCTGGGAAGTCTTGGTTACCGGGTGCAAGCCCCAGAAGTGATGATTGATGCTATGCGATTCATTTAGTTGGTTTCAATCCCACTTCTTCATCCCTGTGAGCATCACCCAATGCAATGAGTGAATGGTGCAAGCCTCGGAAGTGATGATTGATGCTATGTGATTCATTTAGTTGGGTTTCAATCTCACTTCTTCACCCCTGTGAGCATCACCCGATGCAATGAGTGAATGGTGCAAGCCCCAGAAGTGACCCTATGAGCATCACCCGATGCAATGAGTGAATGGTGCAAGCCCTAGAAGTGATGATTGATGCTATGTGATTCATTTAGTTGCTTTCAATCCCACTTCTTCACCCCTGTGAGCATCACCCAATGCAATGAGTGAATGGTGCAAGCCCCGAAAGTGACCCTGTGAGCATCATCACCTGATGCAATGAAATTAATAAAAGAGATTTTAAAAATAGAAAAAAATAAAATATGAGAGAATAGATGTACACATAGAATAGTATCTAGAGTCAAGCAACCACTAGTATAACTAGAAGAAGACTCATAATCCAACTCTAACTAAGATCTAGTTAGGAGACACCCAATAAATGAGAATTTGGGGAACAAAGAGACAACTAAGAGCGAAAATAGGAACACCTTGGGGAATGTGAGGGAAATTGGCTTTTTAAATAAATTAAAAATGATAATTACTTGTGCAACTTGGGGAGAGTGTGACAAGTGTGTGGTTGAATAATCATAATTAATTTAATCTAAAAAGTTAATTATTTGTGCATGAGAACATGTGTCAGTGAGGAAATTTCTATAAAACAAATGGTGTAGAAAGAAAAAGGATCTCACTTATTCTTGGTAAGATTATGCTGCCAAATTTATTATGGACTGTGTTTTACTTGTGAGAGTTGGGATACCAAGCTTGAAGAAAGAGTGGAAGCTCTTCCTTGAGAGGCAAGCCTTGGAGCTATAATTTGTTGGTTTTTGTGCTTGGATCCCTTGCAGCTTGGGGGATAAGGGGGAAGAAAGTGCCCCTAGCGATTGGTTGTGAGGTACCAATGAAGTCCTTGGATTAGCAGGGGAAAGGGATAAATTTGCACAAGTTTCAAGTTGGGGACAATCACCAAATTCATCAATCTTTGGTCACGGTATTTATTTCTGGTTAAAGTTGTGAATGTAAATTTTTAATCTGTAATTTGAATGTATGGTAGGAAGCCATAACTAGTAAAACTACGACTGCCATTATATGTATCATTGATAATTTGTAATGGTTTGAAAATTTTCCATGTTCATAATCGATTGATTATTCTTGTGTTAAGATAATTGAATAGTAGATATCTTTATTGGTTCTAGTGTATAACGATCTGGTTATGAGTCGATTGGTTAAATGTTTTGTATAAAATGATTTAGCTTAAATCGTATGGACTATTTTTCTGTGTAAAGAACTGGGTTGGTCGATTGACTAAATCCATTATTCAATTTAGATACCATTGTAATACATTCGATTTTGGAAAATTGTTGTAGATTATATTGCAATTGTAAATTTAGCGATAGGTTTATTTTGAATTGATTGCTAAGTAAGTTAATTATTAGATCTCTATCATATATAATCCTTCTTGTTTACTATCCTGCTTGTTTAGTGAATGCAATTTAAATTCCAGATTTGATTTCGTGTATTTATATTAATCGCTACTTGGATAATTATGCCCCATTGATGTCAAATGTGGGATAGAATGGATTTCGGGTGTTATGTAAATTGGAAAATAAATAATAAAAAACAAATGGTTGTTATGCTAATATATAAATTGGTATTAAATGGAATCGTTGGGCAAGTTGTATAAATGATATTAACAAAAAAAATCTGGGAATAGGAATTTTCGGCGTTGGACATAAAATTATTCCTTGAACAGTGGTGTCATTGTACTATAGACCCTTACTAAAACAAATTAATGGATACCATTGTTTCACATTTGTTAATTTGAGTTTGATGATGGCTTTTACTCATGGCTTTTACTTAATAGAGACAACACCTGTCACCAGCTGGAATTTAATTCTATGAATACTTTAATTAGTTATTTAGTCGACAAGTTTAGATGATCTTCAGTCCTTGATATCTAGAAACTTAATATATTTTTCTAAATAAATTTCAGGTGATGTTGCAATTGATATAAAATACATATATTATCTATAACCTGAACACCTACGTATAATTCAACAAATAATTTCCGCAACCAACTTAGTCACCCTATAGTATTTTATTTCCACTGCAATTGTTGAGTGGTTACGGAGACAGATTTTATAATCCGATACCTCTTGGTGCAAATAAAAATTCTTCTAGTCGAGATCACAACAATTACCTTTGTGTCTGAATAGTTGGATCTACTGATCATATTCTAAGCCTCTAGATTGAGTTCTGTAAAGGACAATAACTACGTCCTTCGGTTAACTCCCAACTTGTATGTGTTAAAATTCAAAATACACGTTTTTTAACTAGTGGTTAATACTACAATTTAAGCTTGGGCTTAAATTTTGTATGAGTGCTTTGTTGAACCATTTTCTACATAAATTTAGTTGTTAGTTATATTTATTGTGAAAATCAGTAACATGTATATGATTATGTGGAAAGAACCTTAGTCGTGGAATTACTATTTTATTTCGAGTGTAATTATTATGAACACGGATTAAGGAAAGGAACATAATTTATGTTCATAAAGTTAATGGTAGTCGATTTTAGTGTTGAATAAGTGTAAAGAGATTTCGAGGCTTAAATTCCTTCTAATAAAAAAAAGGATATAAGAATAGTATTGATATCAATACATAGAATTATATAATAAGTTCTTATTAACTTCCTGAATAGTATTAGTAATGAGATTACTCATATGTTGGGTATTGTTAAATTCGAAATGGATGTTATTAGTCCTATAATAATAATTGTACGTTCTTCAAGATTATTTTATATAGTTTATATTCAAGTCTTATGTAAGAAAAAAAATAAAAAAACGATAAGAACTAAATTGATTAGTTGGGATGATATCCAATGATGGAATATATTAGAGTTTGAGTGAATGTTTCAAAATGTTTTAATTATAAAAGATTATCATAAACATATTGAAGATTTTAATATTTTTAATGTAACAAAGGGCATAAGTTTGGTTAATGGTTTAGGCTGACGGTTAATTGATTGTCATTTGCGCTTGATAATTAGAACCATGTGCAAAGTTGTGCAACTATAGATAATGTGAATAGATGAACATACTTGCTCAAACGAGGAATTTTATCTAATGAAAGAATAACCTAGTTCTTGATGGATTTGATTAGTATTGGAAGTATGTATAAACATTATTACATGTCAATGTTGAAATAATTAATTCGATTGTATGGGTACTTATAGTCATGTAATAAATAACAATCTTTGAAGTGTAATTATCTTGCACAACAATGTATTCAAATTAGTAAGTGATTGATTGTATTCGAATAGATACGTATATTGTGGATTACTCATGATTTTCATTGGTTGAACCAAAAGAAAAATAAAAAATAAAAAATTGCATTATTTCATATTCATTTAACTTTATGCTGGAATTAGAGGGTCGTTACACTTAAGTTGCTGCAGATGGTGGGTGTCGAGTTTGCTGGTGTTCACCGGAGTTTGTTGTAGATCATCAATTCGATGGATCTGTGGTCTGTCGGTCTTGTTTGCCATGCTTCTATTTGGTCGATTTAGACTAGTGTGGTCTAAATCATTTACGAGGGTCCAGTCATTAGCCCACTCCTAATGTTAAAGGATGCTAGGTTCAAAGGATGAGGGTCCAATATTTAGCTCACTCCTAATGCCAAAGGAATGTAAGCTCAAAGGTCCAATTATTTGCATTCGTTGTCTAAAAGCCCTCAATTTATTTGGTGTCCAGGTGCAGTGTCATCTGTCATGCTGTAATCAAACAATATTTTGTTTCCTCTGAAGGGAATGAATGAATGCCATTTAAAGAATGTACAATTTTAATTTTAACTTTTAATTTAGTCTCTTTTTAAATTAAAACCAAGGTGCATTTAAACAAATTACAAACAACCCCCTAAAAAAATGAACAAATGAAACAGTCATACAACCTCACTAGTTAGGCCATGAAGAAACTCGGGCCTGATAAAACCACTAAGATAAAACATTATGTGACAGACAAACCACTAAGCTTGTTGGTGTGCCTTTACCCATTTTAAACCACCAAATACACTAATCAACATAGTGCTCAACCCATCCTTCCTTTATACATGCCAGGTGTCTCGAAGGTTCAAGAGGTTGAAAAAAATATTACAGTCTGAGAGGCCATTCTCTGTACCCTCAAATAAAATTTGGTCATGGCTCAGGGTCATTCTAAACATCAATTTGTTGAAAGGGACCAGGTGTTTCTTCATCTGCAACCTTGGAAGAAGACTTCACTTTAAGATGAACATTGTCATAAACTTGCTCTCCCAAATTTTATGGTCCTTATACAATTCTCAAGCGAGTGGGGCCCATGGCCTACTAGTTATCTTTGTCTAGTCATTCTAAGCTCCATCCTATTTTTCATGTCTCGTGCTTAAAGAAAGTAATTGGAAGTAAGTGCCCAACTCAAACTAGTCTCTCTGAGTTGGATGAAGAAGCTCCATTTGGTTGCAACAACAAGTAGCCTTAGACCAACAAGAGTGTCGTCTCCTTCAATGCACCATCAAGGAATTGTTAGTTTATTGGAAATATACAACTCCAAAATATGCCACCTGGGAGCTATCCACCATTCTGAAACAATTTTCTCATCTCAAGCCTTGAGGACAATGTTGTTCTTTAACGGGGAGGGCATGTTAGGGACCTAACCTCCCTAACCCCTCACGTAGATAGAATAATATGTTTTCCATGTAATAAAGGATGACACTAGTTAATAAGGCCTATTTAATAAATGTGAACAAGCCAATGTAAAAATACCTAATAGAAGCTTCTGCTTCTAGAAAGATCTTCCTCTAGAACATTCTTTAGAAGATAGAATTGATATAAATAAGAGTAAGAAGCATGAGAAAGCCTTGACTTAAGAATTATTGTAATAGAGTGTTTCTCTGATGGAGGTTTCCCTCTTGAAGAGGCAAGTGAACATTACTTTCTATTAATAAAGGTATCATTTTGGTGTTGAGTTCTCTACATTTTGTTGTTCCGCTAGTATTTTCTGCAGTAATGAAGTTTTTTTCTTATCATAATAGATCTGGTTCTTAACAATGTCGATCTTGATTTTATATATTGAACGAGATGTTAATGTTTAGAAGGAAATACATTTGCTAATGCTTAGTGCACCGAGCCTTAAGCTAAAGTTAGTGAAGGGCCTAGTAATGGATAAAGCATAAAGAAAGCTAATTTTGAGGGGACTAACCCTGATCATTTTCTTGATCGCCCTATATATTTTCCATATGTAACAAATTTTGGTGCTAATACACATTTGTTTAACATGAAATTGCCGCGTGTTAAACAAATTGAAGTTGTCAACAAGTGTTTGGAAGCATATTTGCGGTGTTTTGCATCCGACATACAAAGCAGTGGGATCAATGGTTACCCCTATTTGAATGGTGGTACAACAAATATTATCATATAACTACACGCATGAATCCTTTTGAAGCAGTATATGGATAAAATCCACCATCAGTTCTCTCATATATGCCAGGTGTCTCGAAGGTTCAGGAGGTTGAAAAAAATATTACAGTCTAAGAGGCCATTCTCCATACCCGGAAAGAAAATTTGGTCATGGCTTAGAATTGCATGAAGAAACAAGAAGATCAAGGTCATTCTAAACATCAATTTGTTGAAAGGAACTAGGTGTTTCTTCATCTGCAACCTTATAAGAAGACTTCACTTAAATATGAACATTGTCATAAACTTGCTCCCAAATTTTATGGTCTTTATACAATTCTACAGTGAGTGGGTCTCATGGCCTACCAATTAGCTTTGTCTAGTCATTCTAAGCTCCATCCTAGTTTTCATGTCTCGTGCTTAAAGAAAGTGATTGGAAGTAAGTCCCAAACTCAAACTAGTCTCCTTGAGTTAGATGAAGAAGGTCCATTTGGTTGCAGCCACAAATAGTCTTAGACCAACGAGAGTGTCGTCTCCTTCAGCGCACCATCAATGAAGTGTTAGTTTAGTGGAAATATACAACTAAAAAATATGCCACCTGGGAGCTAGCCACCATTATGAAATAATTTTCTCATCTCAATCCTTGAGGACAAGGTTGTTCTTCAAGGGGGAGGTAATGTTAGGGACCTAACCTCCCTAAACCCTCATGTAGATAGAATAATATGTTTTCCATGTAATAAAGGCTGACATTAGTTAATAAGGACTATTTAATAAATGTGAACAAGCCAATGTAATAAGACCTAATAGAAGCTTCTGCTTCTAGAAATATCTTCCTCTAGAATGTTCTTTAGAAGATAGAATTGGTATAAATAAGAGTAAGAGGCATGAGAAAGCCTAGAATTGAGAATTATTGTAACATAGTGTTGCTCCGTTGGAGGTTTCCCTATAGAAGAGGCAAGTGAAAATTAGTTTCTATCAATAAAGGTATCATTTTAGTGTTGAGTTCTCTACATTTTGTTGTTCGGCTGGTATTTTCTGCAGTAATTATGTTTTTTTCTTATCATAATAGATCTGGTACTTAACAATTTAGGTGTTGATTTTCTAGACTGAAAAAGATGCAAATGTTTAGAAGGAAATACATTTGCTAATGCTTAGTGCACTGAGCCTTAACTTAAAGTTAGTGAAGGGCCTAGTAATGGCTAAAGCATAAAGAAAGCTAGTTTTGAGGGGACTAAACCTAATCATTTTCTTGATCACCCTATATCTTTTCCATATGTAACAAATTTTGGTGCTAAATACACTTTTTTTTAACATGCCATTATTGCTTGATTGGCATTCAACCCAGAATTGTAGGTTTCCATTTGTAATGTTCCTGACTTGGCTAGTCTAGGTGAACACTGCTAATGTGTGTGTAGGATCAAAGGTTTACAACATATAAATGATCATACAAATAATAAATGCGACAAAGGACTGCAAGTTTGTATTATGATATCTCTGTGGATTACAAAAATGGCCGAATGAAGCTGAATACTGACAATACTCGACTAGATCAACATACAAAGGATCTTAGCTGGAATATAAATAAGCAACTGCGACTGAATAACAACACTCGGCTAGATCAAAATACAAAAGGATCTTAGCCAGAATACAAATAAGCAACTAAAAGATAATACCCGGAATATGGGAGCACTGAAGAATGATGGAAGACCTGGATGATCTTCCCGGTGACTAGGGTGTGTC
>JZKD02S1672853.1:954907-1004661 GCA_000966675.3 Picea glauca | reverse complement strand
TAACACCTATGACTGGGGTGACCTCTAGTAAAGCGTTGTTAACTCTTGTTAGCTCAATGTCACTTTCCGAATATAACATCTGTGACTGGGGTGACCTCTAGTAAAGCGTTGTTAAATCTTGTTAGCTCAATGTCACTTTCCGAATATAACACCTGTGACTGGAGTGACCTTTAGTAACCCTGTTTACCCCTCTTTGGCCTTGGCTATAGTCTAACGGGGTGGTTTAGACCATTAAGCCTCCTCTTCTGGAGCTCCTATTTGGAAAGGGACATTACACCATTCAACACGTAGACGTAGGTTTGCATAAATCACTTAAAATTGGGCCCATGCATTCATTCAACATATCAAGTAAGTTTTCATCATCCATTTTTGAAATATCACACATGTGTGAATTCATGGATAACCCATGGATGAGATGTTGCACATTTTTCATGCATCAATGGCCTATGGAAGCAACACACTCAACAACAACCCAGTAGACCAAATATTAGAATCATAAAACCATGGGAAAACATTGAAAAACTAGGGCACCAAGGGAAAGTACAATGTTCAAACCCTAACTCTTTCCCCACATGATTTTCTCATTTATTACCATCCCTAGAACAACCATTGCCTAATCAATCTAATTTATATTTATTATTTATAGGTTGGATGATTTATAAACAATATCAATTATGATCCCCTGACAAGTGGATTTCCTATGCTTGAATGGAATCCCAAGTTCTTATTAATATACAAGTCTCATCTCAAACCCTTATTGGATCATTTGCATAATATCTATCCACCCTACCAGCAAACACCCTCATCGGGGTAGCTCAAGCCTTTTTATTTGAATTGTTAGCTAAGAACGCACAATTGTGAGACCAACTAGATTTGTATACCATAGGATAGTTGATGATGTATTCATTGAGGGTGTTCACCATATTGGAATTATTCTTAATCTACCATCTCTTCTTCCTACAACCAAATTGAAAGGTAAAGTTATAAAAGATGTCCTTAAAGAACTTTCCTTGCTAGTTAAAGAAAACTAAGGTGGAGGTTTGAATTTCAACTAAATACAAAATAAGTCCTAGCTAATTTGAATTAGAGTATGATCTTCCCCGATTAGTCCAACCTT
Source organism: Picea glauca (assembly GCA_000966675.3). Taxonomy (NCBI): domain Eukaryota; kingdom Viridiplantae; phylum Streptophyta; class Pinopsida; order Pinales; family Pinaceae; genus Picea; species Picea glauca. The sequence goes on along the minus strand of JZKD02S1672853.1, from coordinate 1,003,544 downwards.
GACCTAATCATCAAGCGACTAGTCTAGGGATTCAAAATTGTCCAGAGCAATGTAATAAGTCTCTTTGACTGAAAAAATAGAGGAAATATTGATACTTATAATGTTGTTTGTTTGCACTTGGACATAGTCAAAGGTGGAATAAGGAACACCACACAAGAGGATAACCAAAATGCAATTTTCAGCATAGTTCATAATGAAGGTTTTCAAGAATATTGAAGAAGTACACAAACAAAGGATGAACCATATTGAAGTTGAGTTGAACAACATGAATCAAACAAATTCTCATTTGGGTGTCTTGCATTCTCTCATTCCTAAATCCTATATTCAAAGAGTAAGTTTTTAGTCTTGCCATGCTATAAAGAATTATCATGAATAATGTTTTCTACTCTACCAAATAACATACATAGAGGACATGATAATCGAAGAATCCATTTGTAGTTTCTAGAAGATGTCTCTCTATGGGAAACAATTTGTGACACCATATGTTTGTCCAAGTCAATGGTTTATAAATAGGATCATAGAAAATTGAGAAACTATGATATTTTGTTGTTCCCTTGCTTATAGTTAAATTGAAAAGAACCACCATAGATAGGAGTGGATACAACCATTATGGAAAGAGTAAACAATAGCTCAATGGAGCATTGATAACTGCCACCACCCTGAATGAACTAGCTAGGCCTCTTCAACCAACCAGTAGAAGGAGGGAGTTGGGTGGCTAAATCATGACCCAAATAAGACCATTTCCATGACTCAAACTACTATTGGATATATTTCTATTGGTATTGATACTCATTTTGTAGGATCTTCTATAGCTACCTTTTCTTTGGTAGAGCACAATTCAAACAAAAAAAATAGAAGGATAGGATGGAAAAGTTCTCAGCATGGCTATGGAGAATGACGGTGAAGTGGTTGTCTAGAGAGATTAGGTGGTGTATCAAAGTTTGAGTGCATAATGTCATTCTTTGAATTAATTAATCATTTTTATTGATTCAAGAACCAGGTCCAACAACATGTGTTAATACCGCCCCCAGGGTGTAGAACAATCGGTGATGGAGTGTATTGTTAAGGCATTCTGCACACACTCGGTTATGTGAAGTCATCGGTTTGAAACCCTCGACTATCCTTGTGTGCTACATGAGGGTTCACGTTGGCATGCTTGGGGTTATAGTGGTAGTAGTCAGATAAAATGACCACGTGTCATGTGAGTCCATGCCTGACTAGTTGTTGATTTCCCCAGTAAAAAAAAACATGTGCTAGGTGTAGAGGAATATGGTTGCCAAGATCCTATGGGAGGAGGAGAGTAACCTCCATCCCTGACTTTCATGGAAAAGGGAGAAGGAATCTCTCTCAGAGCATCATGGTATAGCTCGGGGGCGACCAATGGTAAATCCGTCAGGAGTGGTTGTGCATATGGTTGGGTGGAAACATGCACCCATTTCAGCAGTTGCTTCACATTTTCCAGTTCTGATAAGTATTTTCATACGATGTGTAATACATTGGATGAAATGATTGAATGTTTGTGTTTATGGTTAAGTCTTACAGTGTTTGAACAATTTTTAGAAATGATCATTTTCTTCTGTAAACTACTATATTTACATGGTCGTCGATTTACCTCAGTTTAGTCGCTAGAGAGTTATGGGATGTGAATCTACAGGAGAGTCGGGGTAGGATTAATTAAAACATCTAAGTCATGTCGACCTTTTTAGTTTACCTTAGCAGGAATGTTAGGTTCAACTATGTAGGAGAAGGTCATTTCCTTCATACCTTAAACCCATGTGACCGAGGGCTCATACCCATGGCCTTAATTAAGTATTGAATAAGAGATGAGTGTAGACCGAAAACTCAACATGATCCCATATGACCCAGGGTTGGAAACCCCTCTCCAAACCTGAAAGGAGTGAAGCTACTTTGGCTTCAGGACTTATGACTCCACAACCCTCGAAAAAAGTCGAACGTCGAAGTCGCGAATTGAGGAGGGTCATGGATCTGGGAATCTAGTGGAGATCTCTCTTAGTAGTTAGATAAGACTTGGGAAGGGGTAGCATTAAGTACTTCGGTGAAGCTCCAATTCGGGAGAATAGGAGTGGTATAGAACTGAAAATCCCGAATGTCAAAGTCCCAAAGTTAATTTGGACTATTGAGAATAGAGGGACACATGTCCACAAATCGACTATCCATAAGTTCGGATATTCGACGGTATCAATGTGAAGACATAGGGATGTGTGAGTTTCCACGGAGCTCTACAATCCAGAGTAATTCTTGGTCGTTAATGCTAGGTACATGTGGTGATATATCGAGTGTGGTTTGGAGATTCAGAGATCCGAAGAGGTAGCTAGAAGATACATGTTGAACTCTTAATGTTGAATTTACAAAGTGACGTAGACCATCGATCCTTGGATCCTTCGAGATCCCTCTCAGCCATTGATCTAAGGACTTCGTTGAGAACCCCTCTTAACTTCCCAACCAACTGGAAATGCATCATGGGGCGACACCGTGCCCCCACTTTTCACCTGTCAAATGTCATCCATTGGATGAGAGTCTACATGGTAGGAGATCCTATAGTCCAAAGACTTTGTACTCTGGAGGAACTTGGCCAAGAGTCTTGAAAGTGTGTGTTATCACTAGGAATCACCCTCATACTGTAATGAGGATAAGCCCAGTACGCATCATTTTATACAGTAAATGTAAATGATTTTTAGGTGGTCGAATGGAGAAGACTCGAAAATAATAACGTTCTAACTCAGAAATCTAGACTAGCATACATAAGCAATTGAGGTCTGGAATCAACTTCAGTCAGTAAGTTGGAGTAAAGTTGAATAGGAGGAATAATTAAGTGAGAAAGTGTAGAGGTATTCTATGAACATCATATTTTCCAACAGCCTAAGGAGGAAAAACGTAAACACAAGGTCCTCTTGGATTAAAATTTCAAAGAAGTTGAAAGAAATCATAATAGCACTATAATCAAACATTTATCATAATATAGTTACACCAATCCATGTGAATCAATCAAACATGAACTCTCTCAGTATCAGAGGAAAACAATATGGAGTAAGAAGGCTGACTTAGATTAACCAATATGTCTCAAAAACAAATACATAACCAGAGAACCAGTTGTTCTTAATCCAAATATTACAATATCAGGGAGCCTAGCTCAACCCTTCGATGTTAACAAAATATCAAAACTGCATACATATACTCAGATGTGCTGCAACCACCAGGAGCGTGATCGGGCCCCTACATTCAAAGTTTCAATTCGACACCTGCTCTATCAGACTGTGCAGGCCTTCTTGCGTCAGACGCAAGCCTGGCTTAGTTATGTGTTTTGCAGGAAAAATCGTCCATCAGGAAACTTCAGATTGATAGTCTGCCTTCATGGTTTCTCTCTGCAATGATTTCCATTTATGGGGTGAGACGAGGTCTTAACTATCACCCCTATCTTCAATAACTTCCTTCATTGGGATTAGGATGAGGCCTGACACCCATGAATGTTTCCAAGCGGTGCCCATGACTTCTTCAATTCAATATTGATGCCTCGAGGCTCTACAAATCTTCCTCTGTGATCAATACGGGCGTTGTGGGTGCTAATATCCTTTGTGGACCCATCCTTCATTGATATTACCTCTGTCTATGACCAAGCGCTTACCCAAAATGTTCCTCGCAACTTCGCACCTCGGGTGCTTCGATGTGAGCCACTCTCAATTCTCCCGATTTCCGAAATTGTGAATTGGAGCCTAGCGAGCGCCAACTCCTCTCCTTAACCTTCAACAATTTGACCCCGGCTATGACCAAGCACTTATCCAAAAGGTGTGTATCGGGATTTCACGTCTCGGGAAGTTGAAAGAATACTCACTTCCCTTCTCCCAATTTCCGATCTCGCGAACTGGAGCTTAGCGAGCACCAACTCCTCTCCTTAATATTCAACAATCTGACCCTGGTTATGACCAAGCCCTTATCCAAAAGGTGCATATTGGGATTTCGAGTCTCGGGAAGTTGAAGGAATACTCACCTCCCTTCTCCCGATTTCTGATTTCGCGCTTGCCTCAGATCGACAATCCATGACTTTCCTCGATCCAATGGCTCAAATCAACTTGCGAGTTTGAATTTCAAAAGTCCTCACGACTCTTCCCTTTGACTTTTCCACTCCGTGAGTCAGAAAAATGTTGATCTCTCAACAAGTACCCTTCCTAGAACCAACGGATAGGATTGACCTCGCGACTTCAGACCTCTGTCTGACATTAAAATTCATGAAACTTTATGATCCCAATCGCCTGAGGGCCAGAAATCTGAACTTCGAATGGAATCTCCTCTGATGAAAACTGAACTTACTTGCTCGATTGATTTGAGTCCATATTAGACCTCTCTAAGTGCTTCTCTTTGTGCTCGTGGTTGTGGCCTATGGCCCTTGACAACTATATGTGATAACATTTGGCTCCATAGGGGATGGCAAGCTCCCTGCGAGTTGCCAAGAACAAGTTGTTCCAGTTCCTTAGTTGTTGGGCTATGGAGTCATGCTCAGAAAACATCATGCTGAAGGCAACATATTGAGACCTTAAACCATTCTATTTTAAAATATAAAAAAAAAACACCTGATCCCGAGGGAGCTTATTTATGTACAAAACCTAAAACAACTTACTTTTACAATGGGCTAGGTGAAGGAAAACTTCCACCATAGCCATTCAAATTGTTTGATAACTAAATCCTTTGCTTCACCGCAAATGAGCCATAAGAAACAAGGAAAGTGTGATAGCTGGCTAATTTCATTCTTATGATCACCCATATTACCTTCAAGTGATGATAAAAAGATCAAGCTTGCATGATCCAAAGCATTTGAAAAGTGAAACTTTATGTATTAATCGACAGGCTCATGAAACTAAAGAAAACACATGATTAACTTATAAAAGGTTACCTTCACTATTTCAAAACTGTTGACAGCTTGCTTGATCTCCTCTATAAGCACACTTGATTGAATGACAACCACAGGCATATGTGGGTCAAATAGCTGCTTACTATGAACTGTAGGTACAAGTGGAAGAAGGATGGACATAGGAAGTTGTTGGTCCATTGATGACTATTGATTTACTTCTTACTGTGTATAAACTATCTCTTCGCGTCCCTCAACTAAGGGTTGCTCCTGATCAAAACTTTGGGTTATGTCTTATGTGACAAGGCCAACCTATGAATCATCCTTACTATATCCATAGTGATCAAATATAAGATAAGCTTGTTGCTCATCATCACTAGAATATTTATTAAAAATGGGTTTCTCTTCACATCTATGATCAACCTTTAAAACAATAATTTCATCAAGAATATAACTATTAAAAATATCCATTTCATGAACAATAGTAATTGTTTCTTCTAGTTGTTCATACACATGATTTTCATCAAGACAAGGCTACTCATGGATACCTACATCGAAGACAAAATTATCCATGGTCTTTCCTTCATAGGAACAACAGGTAAAAATTGCCTTACGTTCAGAGTTGAGATGATACTGACTTTGAATCCTGCCACAAGCTTGGAGGTTCTCCTCTACTTCCTCGGCATCCATGAATAATTGTGATAAAGATGTAGATTTCCTTTCTCTCTGGAGAAGGACAAACTCTGAATGTTGAGCCATGACATAGTACACCATGGAAATAGTCTCTGTGGGTCTGATCTCTACAGGCATACTATGATAAACATTGTAAAAACTCTTGTTGAAGACAGTCAAGGCTTCCTCTTTCCCTCTCCTCAAGGCATTAAAATCATCCCAGTACTGATCAAGGGACTTGTTCTCACCCCACCAATTTAAAAATGTATTGCATAATTCAACCTAGGAACCAATGGAGTCAGCTCCCAAACACTAAAACCATACAGTAACATCTCCTAACAAGTATTTGGAAAACAACCTCATGGTAACATCCTCATAAATTATCTCAAACTGATCAATAAAGTTCTCGAAAGCCTCTACATGCCTCACAACTGTAACATGATCCTCTCCAGAAAAATGGGAAAAGTACTTAAAGAAATCAGGAGGATAAGGATGAAGATGATATGGAATCTTTAAAGTTTTAAACAACTTGTCTTTGAGTCTAGTTTGAAAACTAGTGGGCTGAATAAGAGGCTTATCAAACTAATGTCAAGGCTCAATAGTAACAACAAGATGTGATGAGAGTTGAGGGGGTTGTGGATAAGTTTCAACCTCCTCAAGGTTGCAACGGTGATTGAGTTCAGGAGGGGTTTCAATATAAAACTCATCTTTATGAGTAGGTTGAGATGAAGATATAATGTCAACATCTACAACACAGGTAGAAAGAAGTTATTCTTCTTCCAAGGATGGATATATAAAGGAAGGTTGGTGATCAACCGAATAAAAAAAACACAATATGATCCTCTTTATATGTGAAGGGAAAAACAAAAATGAGCTGATAAAGAATAAAAAAAGTTCATGAAGAAAGATCATAAGATGATACCTAGTCATTCCCTTCATCTTTCTGTCAGTAGGATCATGCTCAGTGGAGTCTCTGATTATGGAGTCGCAAGGTAGATGATTACAGTCAATTTTTGTATCCCTCTCTTGTCTACCATCAAGATTTGGATCTATGTCGTTCTTCCCAGGGATCTCTTCAATCTACTCAAATCCATCCCCAACAATGGAACCATTTATGTTAGCACTAGGAATCACCCTCAGACTGTAATGAGGATAAGCCCAGTACCCATCATTTTATACAGTAAATGTAAATGAGTTTTAGGTGGTCGAATGGAGAAGACTCAACAATAATAGCATTCTAACTCAAAAATATGGACTAGCATACATAAGCAATTGAGGTCCGGAATCAACTTCAGTCAGTAAGTTGGAGTAAAGGTGAATAGGAGGAAGACTTCAGTGAGAAAGTGTAGAAGTTTGCTATGAACAACAGATTTTCCAGCAGCCTAAGGAGGAGAAACTTAAACACAAGGTCCTCTTGGATTCAAATTTCAAGGAAGATGAAAGAAATCATAATAGTACTATAATCAATCAATAATAGTGAATCAATCAAACATGAAATCTCTCAATATCAGAGGCAAATAAGATGGATTAAGAAGGATGACTTAGATTAACCAAGATGTCTCAAAAACAAATACATAACCAGAGAACCAGTTGTTCTTAATCAAAATATTACAATATTAGGGAGCCTAGCTCAACCCTTCGACGTTAACAAAATATCAAAACTGCATACATATACTCATAATTGTTGCAACCACTAGGAGCGTGATCGGGCCTCTGCATTCAAAGTTTCAAGTCAGTGCCCTCTTTATCAGACTGTGCAGGCCTTCTTGTGTCAAATGCGAGCCCGACTCTATTATGTGTTTTGCAAGAAAAATCGTCCATTAGGAAGCTTCAGATTAATAGTCTGCCTTCATGGCTGCTCTCTGCAACACTTTCCATTTATGGGGTGAGACGAGGTCTCAATTGTCGCCCCTATCTTCAATAAATTCCTTCATTGGGATCAAGACGAGGTCTGACACCCATGAATGTTTCCAAGTGGTGCCCATGACTTCTTCAAGTCAATTCTGATGCCTCGAGGCTTTGCAAATCTTCCTCTATGATCAATACAAGCATTGTGGGTGCTAAGCTCCTTTTTGGACCCGTCCTTCATTGATATGACCTCCGGCTGTGACCAAGCACTTACCCAAAAGGTGTCTCGCAACTTTGCACCTCGGGTGCTTCAATGTGAGCCACTCTCAATTATCCTGATTTCCAAAATCGCGAATTGGAGCCTAGCGAGTGCCAACTCCTCTCCTTAACCTTCAACAATGTGACCCTGGCTATGACCAAGCGCTTATTCAAAAGGTGTGTATCAGGATTTCGTGTCTCGTGAAGTTGATATAATACTCACCTCCCTTTTCCCGATTTTCAATTTCACGCTTGCCTCAGATCGACGATCCACGGCTTTCCTCGATCCAACGACTCAGATCAACTCACAAGTTCGAACTTCGTGAGTCCTCACGACTCTTCCCTATGACTTTTCCACTCCGCAAGTCAACGAAATGTTGATCTCTCGTCACGTACCCTTCCCAGCACCAATGGCTAGGATTGAACTCGTGACTTTGAACCTCTGTCTGACGTTAAACTTCATGCAACTTTACGATCCCGATCGCCAGAGGGCCATAAATTTGAACTTTGAATTTAATCTCCTCTGTTGAAAACTAAACTTACTTGCTCGCTTGATTTGAGTCCATATTAGACCGCTCTAAGTGTTGTGTTGTGTGCTCATGGCTGCGGTTTGCAGCCCTTGACAACTATATGTGATAACAATGTGAAAAATCTTGAAGTCGCAAACAACGAGGTGAATATCAATGACCCACAACTAAGGTGCCATGTGTCACTACGATATGGAAGATTCATAGACCCCTTATACCTACTAGAGAATGACATGTGTCACCCCTAGCCCTCACTGCGTTTCAACCTCTGTTTTTTCCCTGCCTGGCCAAGGTCATTGGTGATGCAACCGAGACTCAAGGAGTCTGGGACTTCGAGATTTTGGAATATTTGGGTTGCTGTATAGTAGATGGACATGCAACGTCGATCGTTTATTGAAGAATGTCGAAACATTCAATGCTGATTTTTTATTTCCGAATGTTGAAAATGTTGAACGTCGATCGTCAATTGTCGAACGTCGAATGTTGAACGTCGATCGTCGAATGGCTAATTCCACGTGGAGATATTTTAGGATTTCGGGAGATATGTGTGCAGTAAGAAAAGTGGCATTCAACTCCAAACGCTGAACACCCTAACTAATAATGCCCGAATAACTTCGGGATGTCGTATCTTGCAAACCAGGGATCGAATTTGAGATGATAACAATCATTAGAAAGATACATACGAGTAGAAGAGGATGAAGACCTCAGAGATATTATTTGAACAAGCAAAACTTTGATTCCCCATCCCTAGAAAGGGTATTTAGAGGTCAGGTGTGTTACAAATTGGTATCATAGCATGGAAACAACACTTGGCATACTTTTGCTCATGCACGATTCACATAAAAATATTATTAGAGAAATTTATGGGGTAACACCCTACCTTACCCCCTTCTATAAGAAACATGTCTGAACCTCTACTGAAGAGAGGAACAAAACCTTCTACTGTTCATAGATGATTTGGAAATCTACACTGTATATTGCTAATGTTTCCCAATAAAGAAGCTAACTTCACTTTGCAATAATATGTGTTTTTTTATGAATTGGTAGATTAGTAACTAACATAAAATGTTTTTTCAGCACTCAAGTAGTCAGTGAACGACGGGAAAACTAGAACGTAAGGGATGGTGACACACCATGAGTTGGGGGAGAGCTCCCACAATATAGAGGAAGAATATGATGAAAGGAGGGCAGTGAAAGCCCTCCATATTTGGCCGAAAATGTAAGAATCCTCATTGAAAAATTATAGAGTTATATCACTGACAATGAAAGGCTAATAAAGGAGTAGGAAAAATAGACTGAAATTAATGCAGTCCTACTGCAAAGTATATCATATATACAAACAAAACTACAACATGGTCTAGCTTCCAGTCATGTGGACAAGAATCATACTAAGAAAACTCCAAGTCCACCTGAGATACAAAAGCATGGTCTGGAAAATGGCCACACCAAGAGGATCACCTCAAGGAAGGCCCAACATGGAGCCAAGAGACACTCATCAAAACGTCTCTCTCAGGACATTGACAACTCCAAGAAATCTTCTAGTGGAAAAACTAGTTCCCATTCTCAAATGAGAGGAAAGAAGAGGAAACATTCCAAGAGTCATGACCCTGAAGAGTTCAAGAAAGATAAACTTCCCACCTTCAATGGAGATATTAAGAAGGGGGAAGAAGCATAAGTTTGGCTACTCAGCTTGAAGAAGTACTTCAGAGTCCATGACTATTCTAAAAACTTAAAGGCTCAGATAACCATTTTCAACCTGAATGGGAAAGCTTCTATTTAGTGGGAGGACCTTAGGAATGTGAAAGGAATCCATGAGAAGGACTTTTCATGGAAACAATTTGAAAAATACTTCAAGAAGAAGTATCTGTCAGAAAAATACTTTGATGGGAATACCAAGGAGTTATATGAACTCAAGCTAGGACAACTCACCATAGATGAGTATATCAAAAAAATTATTGAGTTGATGAGGTATGTGCCCTACATAAAGGATGAAAAAGTAAATATGCAACGATTTATTAGTGGATTACCTCGGTCCTACTGGGACAAAATCGAGTTTGATGAGCCAAATACCTTAGAAAATACTATTCGAAAAGAAAGGTATTTCTATGAGCGATTCAAGAATAAGAAAGAACCCCATGAAGATTGGAAGAAGAAAAAAAATTCAGGATTCAAGAAGAAGGGGTTTAAATCCTTGAGATTTAAGAACCATGCGAAGAGCTCTAGGATGAGCCTTCCTACCAGAAGCGTGTATCAACAAAAATTTCCATCCCAGAGTGGAAATAAACCATTAAGAGAAGTTCCAAGTAAGACTAATAACATGAAGAGAGAACCCTTGAAATGTTTGGGTTGTGGAGAGGAACATCTGTTGAGGGACTGCCCACATAGGAAACAGAGAAATAAGAGGGTCTAAAACATCCAAGAGGCTACCAGAGTCAATGATGTGGCTAGGAGCATGCCACAAATTTATGAAGCCTTGGATAATAGGTAAGATGAACACCAAGTTTTAGTGGTGGAGATGCAAGTTACGATTGCCAACCATCATGTTTCCATTTTAATTGACCCTGGTTCTAATTTGAGTTATGTTGCCCCTCAAACTATTGAGAAATGTAAATTGCAACAAGTTAAACATGTTAAATCATGGATGGTACAACTATCCATTGGAACCAAAAGAAAAGTAGCAGAGGTCATACCATCATGCCAATTCATTATAAGTGGGTTTCCCACTCAAGCGAACCTAAACATACTTCCTTTAGGATCTTATGACATGTTGATTGGCATGGACTAGTTGGTTTCCCACAAATCCAAGTTGGATTGTTACAGTCAAACTTTGGAGTTTGAAAATGAAGAAGGAAGTAGGGTAACCCTACAGGGGATTCAAAATCCTATCTCAGTGAGACAAATATCAGCCCTCCAAGTGAAGAAGTATTGCAGAAAGGGATGCCCCTTGTATGCAATACAAGTGTTGAACTCTATTGAGAACAACAAACCCAACCTACAAGACCATTCCATATTAAGAGAATATAAAGATATAGTCCCAGAAGAGGTGTTGGGTCTACCTCCAAGAAGGGATATTGACTTTTCAATAGAACATGTACCAGGAGCGATGCCAATGTCTAGAACACCCTATAGAATGAGTACCCTAGAGCTAGTAGAGCTCAAACTAAAAATGAAGGAGATGTGGGACAAAGGCTACATTCAGCCTAGTGTGTCTCCATGGGGAGCACTAGCCTTGTTTGTGAAAAAGAAATATGGCACACTCAGATTGTGCATAGATTATAGACAACTCAATAATATGACCATCAAGAAGAAGTATCCCTTGCCAAGGATCGATGACTTGTTTGACCAATTAAGGGGTGCTACAATATTCTCCAATATTGACTTGATGTTTGGATACCATCAAGTCCTAATTAAAGATGAAGACATCCACAAGACAACTTTTAGGACAAGTTATGGTCACTATGAATTTGTGGTGGTGCCATTTGGGCTTACCAATGCACCAACTAATTTTATGTGCGTTTTGAATAACATATTGAAAAATTTATTGATATGTTTTTGTTGGTTTTCATTGATGATATCCTAATCTATTCCAAGAATAGGCAAGAAGATGAAGAACACATCAATCTAGTACTCCAAGTACTAAGAGAACACCAACTCTATGCTAAACTTAGTAGTGTGACTTTTTCCAGAAACAAGTCCATTACTTAGGCCATGTTATTTCCGAGGAAGGAGTGGTAGTTGATCCTGACAATATTAAATCCATTATGGATTGGCCTACCCCAAAGGATGTATTTGATATTAGATCCTTTATGCACCTAGCAAGATACTATAGGAGGTTCATAAAGAGATTCTCCAAGATTGGTTGCCCAAACACTTCCCTTCAGAAGAAAGGGGGTTAAATTAATTTGGACATCATAATGTGAATAAATATTCCAAGAGTTGAAATACCTTCTAACCGATGTGCATGTAATGAAGATTGAAGACCCAAACAAGGACTTCCTTGTGTGTACAAATGCCTGCAAGGAAGAGCTTGGAGGAGTCCTTATGCAAGAAGGACATGTGATTTGCTACGAATCCAGAACATTGAATGAGCATGATGTCAATTATGTGACCCACGATATGGAATTGGTTGCCATAGTGCATGCTTTAAAAATGTGGAGGCATTACCTCTTAGGTAGAATATTTGTACTTATGACAGACCATAGTGGGTTGAGGTATTTTTTTGGCCAACCAAAACTCAATGTGAGACAAGCTAGGTGGATGGCTCTCCTTAGTGATTTTGATTTTGAAATCAAACATATCAAAGGAAAGGATAATAGGGTGGTTGATGCCCTTAGTATAAGTATGAAAGTGGTTCACTTGGCAGCTGTAAGCACGAGTGAATTAGACATCAAAGAGAGAGTCAAAAGTGGGCATAAACAAATGCATTTTTCAATACCATGACATCATACCTAAAGCAAGAGCTCACAGGGATGAAGTATGAAGGATATCATATGCTTAATGATGGTCTGCTGACTTACAAGGGAAGATTGTATGTTCCGAATTGTGACGACTTCAATAGGTTCATAATAGGTGAACTACACAAAAGACCATATACTCGTCATCCTGCTTATCGGAAAATGATCACGGCCACTAGGAAACTATTTTATTAGCCCGGACTGAAAAAGGACATAGTTGATTACTTAGCTAAGTGTCTATAATGTCAACAAGTCAAGGCAGAGCACTGGCACCCAGCAGGGTTGTTGCAGCCCCTACCAATTCCTGAATGGAAATGGGAAACCATCTCCATGGATTTCATCACAAGATTACCAAGATCAACCAAACAGAACGACATCATCATGGTAGTTGTGGACAGACTGAGAAAGGTTGCTCACTTCATACCTTTCAAGTCAACTTTCAAGGAAATAGATATTGCCAACGTTTTCATGAAAGAGATATTAGACTCTGTGGCATGCCTAAGGAAATTATATCCGACAAAGATACAAAATTTACTTCAAACTTTTAGAAATCTTTGTTTGTTTGTTTTGAAACAAAATTTATCTTTAGTACAGACTATCACCCTCAAACTGATGGGAATACAGAGAGGGTATACCAAGTGTTATAAAACATGATGAGGATGCATGTAATGCATCAACCCAGAAGTGGGAGGACTACCTACCGCTGGTAGAATTTTCCTACAACAATGGCTATAAAGAGTCATTAAAAATGAGCCCTTTTGAAGCCCTCTATGGAAGACAATGCAACATTCCAATCAGATGGAACAACCCAGTAGACAAAGTTACAATCAAGCGAGATATACTAAAGGAAATGGAACATCAAGTAATTCAGATGAGACAAAATATGAAGATAGCTCGGGATAGAAAAAAGAGCTATGCAGACATGAAAAGGACTCCTAGAGAGTTTAAAGCAGAGGATCATGTGTATCTCTGAGTTAGACCCAGGAAAAAATCTTTGAGGATGGGAGCTTGTTCCAAGATGGAACCTAGGTATTGTGGACCCTTTGAAGTTTTGGATAGAGTGGGACTAGTATCCTATTGGATAACACTTCCTCCCACAGTGAAGGCACATAATTTTTTCCGTGTTTATTTATTAAATAAGTATGTACATGATTCTAATCATATTATTGACTGGTATGTGATTCAGGTGGAAACCGAGGGAGAATTCCTACCATAACCTCTATGCATAATAGATAGGAAGGAAACCCCACTCAGGAACATAACCATTGCACATGTCAAGGTGCAGTGGAAACACTTTGACCCAGATGAGGCTACATGGGAAATGGAGGATGCCATGAAACATGCATATCCATTTTTGTTTACTTTTGTACATACAAAGCACATCAAGGACGATGTTCCTTTAAGCGTCAATGTTTGAATGTTTGATTTGATGAACCTTTGTATAAAAGGGTCAATGTATGGATTTTTTGTTATTAATAGAAATTGGGTATGTGTTGCAAAACTGCTGAAAGGGGGTAGTTTTATAAGATAGACCATGGATGTTATGAGAGAGATGGTGAGGGAAACTAAGAATGGTTGATATGACCCTCACCAAACCAGTACCTACTGGGTGTAATTGCTCAACAGTCCTTTGAACTAGAAATGAATTACCAGTTAGGATGGTAGTTGGAAAGCCCTACTTAAGAGTTAATGAGGATATGGGGTAGTGTACCCATATGTAAGGCTTCTAGGCCTGACCACAAGTTGGGGATTCAGACCCACGCAACCTTGCCAAGGAAGTAGAGAAAGGAATTAATTCGAGGGATAGAGGAAGATCTGCAAGGAAGTAGAGTAGATAAAATAATCTCCAAACGAGAAGAGAGCATGTTTCAACTCTGTAGTTGAGAGAAAAGATAAGAAGAAATCTCATTTTGGTTGTAAGAAGCCATGGTCAGGGTCTTGCTACAAGATGATATACGAGGCTGACGAGTGACTGAGGAAGTGCTCACACAGACTGTTGAGTCCATTTTGACACTTCTAATACCCCCTATTACCCCCTATCCGAGCCTATTTTACCTATGTTATGAGTATAAAATTGATCGTTACCTCCATAGATACACTTAATGACCTTGTTCATGTGCATAGAGAGGTAACGTATGGTTAAGGCATTTTTTTGTTTGATTTTCTTGAGTTAATTCGATTAAAATAGTTGATTTTGCATGATCCTAATCATTTGATCTTAAGCAGCATTGATCTGATACCAACAAAACCGCATAACATTGATTCGGTACTTCCCTGTGCTATTCCAGTACCAACCTGTGCTATTCTGGTACCAGTGTGACTGTGTATTCCGGTACTAAACAACTACCTACAGGATTTCGGTACCAGCATTCTGGTACTGGATTTTCTCCTCGATTTATGGGCATATGACGATGAATCTCAAAATTTGGGGACATGGTTTTTTTTCCGAAGCAGTGTTTTCATTCGAACTCATGAGCCAGAATCCAAATATCTCACACGTATGGACCTCCAGCTCAGGGGGAACGATTCGTCCTAAATTATTGCCAATTTTCCAAAAATTCCAGGATCATGCCCAGATTCATGGGAAATACATTTCCTTGATTAGATAAGTGGTTGTACTCGACCTCCACTGATGGAAAATGGTTTTGATTTGTATGGATTGTCTAGATCCAAATTTTTAATGTAAAAATCATATAAATTGAGTGATGGCTCTAAGCCAAAGGAGAGAAATTAATATGCCGGAAATTGGATTTCTGAACCAACTCCTTTTGTAAATTCATTTGTTGAAGATCAATGGAAGTTTGAATTCAAGGATCCGGTGTGTCTCTTATCATTTAGCATCTTCTGATCTAAAATCTTCCATGTTGGCATCAGCAAGGGCCCACCGATCCATCTTGGTAAGCTCATTGTAAATTATTAGCATAGATTTCTATTTTTTGTACTTGTTGTTTTGATTTCATTTTTTATTTCACTATTAGAATTGATTGCAAAGTGTGGAATAACAGGAAAAGTTGGGAGTCCATCATTCGCATTACATAAGCCATCAAATGGAACATCTCATTAAAAATTATGTTTCCTGTGTAGAAACGAAGTAATTTCCAGAATTGCAAGATTGTATTAAATTTTTGTTTGTGATGCATAATTGATTTTGAAGAGTGTGTAGAATTAGATAAGAATTTCTTGCAAGTTTGAAGTGAGTTGTAAGAGGAAATGAGATCAGACTTCATCTCTCACCTTCATGCACCATAGAATGAAGCCTCTCAATTATATTGACAATTTTCTGTACTACACGGGTTTGATTGGAGTGAATTGAGTTATGATTACTTTTTGTTTAAGAGTGAATTGTTGATTATCATTTTCAATTTCTACAAGGAACAAGATCTGATTTAATCTCTTCTTTTAACAAGCCTATAATGAAAAGATTTGTTATGTGAGCAAGAGCCTTTTCAATTGAGCGTTTTACTATGAGATTTATCTTTTGTTATTGTTAAAGTGTGCCCAGATTTGCTTGTTAGTTGTTGTTAAGGATAGTAGCTATAGATAAGAGATTCAAAGTCCATATTTCCACTTCATGAGCTTGTAAATGGACAAGGCATTATCTGAGAAAAATATTTTGAGTGCATGATTGCACTTTTTGCTTTCTAATTTATGAATTGTGTGAAGAGTGTTATCTTTGAAATCAGAGTATTTTGTTATTGATGGTTTTCTTATCTAAGCTATAATAAACAGACATAGGAAACTATCTGTTATCGGCACATATAGTGCATCAAATCTATTGATTATGAATCTCGGTTGATAATTTATGTTTGGTAATATATTATGCAAATAATTGCACCAACATTTTGGCGTTGTTGTTGGGGAGTTGTAAACGATAATAGGTAGTATTTAAATCAGATTGCTTTAATGGTTTTGGATTGGTTTTATGGATGACCTAAGGGTGGAGAGAAGACGGTAATACGTGCGGGAAGAGTCCATGCATCCACTTTGGTGGGGTTGCTCCAAAGTTAGGTTGTCCTCTCTTCTTTTAATGCAAGTGTGTTTTTCCTTCCTTTATGCAAAATTGTGTTTTCATGATGGGCTAACTTGTTCGAACAGATAACTTGATGACAGCAGGATCCCAGTAACACAAGGAGTTCAAGTTTGGTGTGTTTTAGTGTAAATAGTTTTAATTTCTTAGTTTTAATATTCAAATCTTTTATGATAAATCATTTTTGGGGTGTTGTAAGAACCCCCGAGTACTAAGTTGTGCTGTGAGACAGGGATCATCAACCAGCTAGAGTAATTCAAGGATGATCAAGAGATTGAATAATGTTCCTCCAATAACTTTCCCACATTCTAGTAGTGGCTGGGATATCCACCTCTCAGGAAGAGCATATCTTGACAGCAGTCAAGAATTTAGTTGTCTCTCCATAAGAAGATTTAGAAGTCTCTTTGGATTCCTATTGTCAATTTGTTGAGAAGATTCAAGAATCATGGATAGTATTTGAGGGAGAGGAGCCATGTGAACCTGAGATTGAGGAGTTCTTAACATGCCTCTCAACAGACCCTGTATGTACTCCAAAGACCAATCATCTTGAAGAAGATAATCTGATAGCATGGAAAAGAGGGACATGGTGTGTCACCTAAACAAAGAAGAGAAACAAGAATATATTGATCCTATTGAAAAATGGTTTCAATTAGTTATTAAGTCATGCCACTCTTTTATTTTTCAGTATTTCTTGATCTCATCATCAAAGCAGTTGGTCCTTCACACTCCGTTATGCATTAAAATTTATTTTTTAAGCCCAAGTATGGATATATTTCTAACCTTGTTACGCACATGGCTTCACTGGAAGTATTCTTATATTTGAAGGACATTTTATTTTGTTCAATTAGAGTAGGCTAGTAAATAAATAAATAAATGTTGCAATGCAACCTATCTTTCATACTTTTCATAAATGGGAATGTCAAAAGCTAATTAAGCAATCAGTTTAAGATCTTTTGTTCCGATAGTAGATTTCTTTTAAAGTTATGATAATTTTGTTTGGAATCTTATGAGAAGGGAATCTCTTCATCCTTCGAATGCACACATAATATTGGAAGGGTTTCAAAAGCGGAGAAGGCATCCTTGTCAACAGAAGATAACACTTAAGGGAGTGCTTCATGACCTATTTCTTCAAATTTCTTAATTTTCCTTAAGTTGTTAAAAATGATGCATTTATGCTTTATCATTACCTATCTCTTTTAAGACCAATATTTCACAAGGATGATTAATAAAGTGATATTTTTAATAGCATCTGAAACTGAATGTTAATTCCAAACTATTTTATTCATAGCTATAATTCAACTTTTGACACTTTCCCTAAATTTTCTGTTTGTAAGCATGAATAAAAATCTAGTTTTAATTGGTTCTATTGGTTTGTTTTTTAGCAGATGTTCGCAACCCTCTGAGAAGAAAATTTTCAACATCTCACATTGTTTGCATGAGGCCATGAAAAACCTCAAGCATGAGGGAGTGGTTGCTGAAAAAATAGTAGTTAGGTTCATCTTCTAATAAAAAGGAAGTGCCAACAGGAGCAGAGATCAACATGGTTCCAAAAGAGGAGGGTTCTAAATCTCAATATATGGTCATCCAATTACATAATATCCTCTTATCACAGAGCTTGGAGCCCAGCCACCAAATTCCTTTGCATTATTTTGATGCAAACTCAGAGTTCCTACATCTAGTGTTAGTATTTGTTCCATCTACATGGTTTTCAGTTGAATCAGATCACAAGTCCTCTTCCATAAAACCAGAAAACACCAGCTACTTCTACAAGGTGCAGCCTACAAAAGTTGCAAAAGCACTAGGTCTGCACTCGTCTGGTACCGAACAACATTTCTGCGCTATTCCGGTACTGGTCATGACCCTGTGCTCATTTGGTACTCAGGTGATCTAGTATTGATAATAAGGTGTTGGTAGCTCTAATCATATCTTCAAGTTTTGTTGCTCTATTTAAGTACTAGAACATATAAATTCAACATTTTTTGTTTTACTAAAGAAATTAGACTAATTATGTAGTAAACATATGGTTACTCTCAATTATTGCACACTACCTACCATGAACTTCTGCAAGCCCTCGTATACATATTGTCACTCTGTTTCTGCCCCCTATTAATTATTTTTGTTTTTCTATTATGGTACTGCAGAAACCTACTCCATTACTTATCTGGTACTAATGCCAAAATGATATGATCTTTGTCATGTGCTTAACATTGTTTTCACTTTAGGTAATTGGAGGTATGAGATAATTTCTTCATGTTCTTTCTATCAAGGATCATTTAAGTCTTGTGTTGAATTATTTTTACTCTCATGTGCATCTTCCTCCTATATTTCTACACTCAACCCTAAATGAATCATCCTTGCTATCCTTTAAAGAAGATATTTTTCACATTTAGCTCTATATGATAATGGGTGCACTTGTTTTATTACCTCATCATTTTGAAGAAGTGATTACTAATTGAAATATCCATTGAAAATTGGTAACACCATTATGTCAAATACTAACCTAGTTGATTCAAACAAGTTTTTATCCAAGTTTATCTTTACAAGTTTTTCTTGGGGGGTATTGATGAAAACCTCATGTGGTGGACCGCCCTTGCAAAACCGAAATGAATTTTCATGAGAAACCCAATAGGATTAACTAGAGGGACCTCTTAGTCATTATCTGAGATGTTCCATTATACATTGAATAGCTGAGATTTAAGTTGAATGTCGATGATGTCACCCTTGGAATAATTGCAAACAATTAATTATGTGCCTAATAACTCTAAAACACTCTCGTACCAATTGCCTTCCTTATACTCTAAAACTGTCAATGAACAGTATACATCATTCTAAATCTTTTGAGTAATATAATAAAAATGAAGTATCAAGAAGTACAAGCAAACCCACCGAGGTACTGAACAAACCTACTGGCAGTGGGGCCATGCTTGTATGGTACTAAGGTAAACCCGTCGAGGTACTGAACAGGCCTGCTGGAAGAGGAGCTATGCCGGGTAAAGGGAGTTGAAAAACATAAAGTGGCACACTTAAAACTGAACAAAAACCCTTGGGTCTCATTCTGAAGCATTATCAAATCAAGGCTAGGAGATGACCTTTATATCTCTTGGATGGTGTTCTTAAGAACCTTCAAGTATCCACTTTAGAGTTCTATCTTTAAAATAAATAGGTTTTCATGAGAAGTGGGACCCTCGGTATATGCAATTCACCTTACCTAAACAAGAAGAGCTTCATCTCTAAAAACTTGGATAATAAACGAGTTAATCATCTTGGGATGTATTCTCTTATGTGTTCCTCTCTTCAAATGAGATCTAAAACTATTCTATGTCACTTTTACTTTAAACGGTAATCTATCCAGGGAAGCCTATTAGTCAAATTCATTTTGAAAACTCTTGGCCACTTTCCTATAATCATATTAGATTCACAGTCAACCCTTTCTCCTAAATTTGATCGAAAACAGATTGGATAAGACTTAACTTCATGGATTTCTTGATCGAGTGAAGAGTATCATCAATTGTGAAATTTTGAAGATCATTGTTGCATGAGGACATGCAATGACTTAAGCATGGGGGGATGTTGAGTCTCCATTTCTACACTTCTAATACCCTCTATTACCCCCTATCCGAGCCTATTTTACCTATGTTATGAGTATAAACTTGATCGTTACCTCCATAGATACACTTAATGACCTTGTTCATGTGCATAGAGAGGTAACTTATGGTTAAGGCATTTTTTTATTTTATTTTCTTGGGTTAATTCGATTAAAATAGTTGATTTTGCGTGATCCTAATCATTTGATCTTAAGAAGCATTGATCTGATACCAACAAAACCACATAACATTAATTCGATACTACCCTGTACTATTCTGGTACCAGCCTGTGCTATTCAGGTACCAATGTGACTGTGTGTATTCCAGTACTAAACAACTACCTACAGGATTTTGGTACCAGCATTATGGTACTGGATTTTCTCCTTGATTTATGGGCATATGACGATGAATCTCAAAATTTGGGGACATGGTTTTTTTTCGAAGCGGTGTTTTCATTCGGACTCATGAGCCATAATCCAAATATATCACACGTATGGACCTCCATCTCAGGGGGAACAATTTGTCCTAAATTATTGCCAATTTTCCAGAAATTCCAGGATCATGCCGAGATTTGTGGGAAATAAATTTCCTTGATTAGATAAGTGGTTGTACTCGACCTCCACTGATGGAAAATGGTTTTGATTTGTATGGATTTTCTAGATCCAAATTTGTAATGTAAAAATCATATAAATTGAGTGATGGCTCTAAGCCAAAGGAGAGAAATTAGTATGTTGGAAATTGGATTTTTGAACCAACTCCTTTTGTAAATTCATTTATTGAAGATCAATGGAAGTTTGAATTCAAGGATCATGTGTGTATCTGATCATTTATCATCTTCTGATCTAAAATATTCCATGTTGGCATCGACAAGGGCCCATCGATCCAGCTTGGTAAGCTCATTGTAAATTATTAGCATAGATTTCTATTTTATGTACTTGTTGTTTTGATTTCACTATTAGAATTGATTGCAAAGTGTGGCAAAATAGGAATAGTTGGGAGTCCATCATTCGCATTACATAAGCCATCAAATGTAACATCTCATTAAAAATTATGTTTCCTGTGTAGAAACAAAGTAATTTCCAGAATTGCAAGATTGTATTAAATTTATGTTTGTGATGCATCAATTGATTTTGAAGAGTGTGCAAAATTAGATAAGAATTTCTTGCAAGTTTGAAGTGAGTTGTTACAGGAAATGAGATCAGACTTCATCTCTCACCTTCATGCACCATAGAATGAAGCCTCTCAATTATATTGACAATTTTTTGTACTACTCGGGTTTGATTGGAGTGAATTGAGTTATGATTGCTTTTTGTTTAAGAGTGAATTGTTGATTATCGTTTTCAATTGCTACAGGGAACAAGATCTGATTTCATCTCTTCTTTTAACGAGCCTATAATGAAAAGATATGTTATGTGAGAAAGAGCCTTTTCAATGGAGTGTTTGATTGAGCGTTTTACTATGAGATTTATCTTTTATTATTGTTGAAGTATGCCCAGATTTGCTTGTTAGTTGTTGTTAAGGATAGTAGCTACAGATAAGAGATTCAAAGTCCATCTTTCCACTTCATGAGCTTGTAAATGGACAAGGCATTATCTGAGAAAAATCTTTTGATTGCATGATTGCAAGTTTTGCTTTCTAATTTGTGAATTGTGTGAAGAGTGTTATCTTTGAAATCAGAGTATTTTGCTATTGATGGTTTTCTTATCTAAGCTATACTAAACAAACATATGAAACTATCTGTTATCGACACATATAGTGAATCAACTCTACTGATTACGAATCTCGGTTGATAATTTATGTTTGGTAATATATTATGCAAATAATTGCACCAACACAGACCTCCTTTCTTGGTGTAGAGGGATTTGGTTACCAAGATCCAGTTGGAGGAGGAGAGTAACCTATGTCCTTGAATGTTGTGGAACAAGGAGAAAAAATATCTCTCAGAGCATCATGGTCTATCTTGCGGGTGGCCATCGGTAAATCTGTCAGGAGTGGTTGTGCCTATGGCTGGGTGGAAACAAGAACCCCTTTCAATAGTTGCTTCACATTTTCCAATTATGATAAGTATTTTCATACTCTGTGTAATACATTGTATGCCATGATTGAATGTATGTGTTTATGGTTAAGTCTTATAGTGTTTGAACATTTATTAGAAATGCTCATTTTCTTCTGTAACTTCTATATTTACATGATCGTCGATTTACCTCAGTTTAGCCGCGAGAGAGTTATGGGATGTGAATCAGCAGGAGAGTCGAGGTAGGATTAACTGAAATTTCTAAGTCATGTCAACCTTTTAATTTTACCTTAGTGGGAATGTCAAGTTCAACTTTGTGGGAGAAGGGCGTTTCCTTTAGACCTTCCACCCATGTGACCGAGGGCTCATACTCATGGCCATAATTAAGTCTCGACTAAGAGTTGAGTGTAGCCCGAAACCTCAACATGATCCCATATTACCCAGCGTTGGAAACCCCTTTCTAATCCCAAAAGGAGTGAAGCTACTTTAGCTTCGGTACTTTGGGATTTATGAATCCACAACCCTCGAAAACATCCAAAGGTCGAAGTCATGAATTTATGAGGGTCGTGAATCTAGGAATTGTGTGGAGATCTCTCTCAGCCGTTAGATCGGACTTAGGAAGGGGTAGCATTAAGTACTTCCACGAAGTTACACTTCAGGAGAATAGGAGTGGTATAACACTGAAACTCCTGAATTTCGCAGTCACAAAGTTAATCTGGACCGTTGAGATTAGAGGGACATGTGTCCAAAAATAAATGACTATCTGAAAGTTTGGGTATTCAATGATATCAATGTGAAGACATAAGAACGCATGAGTTTCCATAGAGCTCTTCAAGTTGGAGTAAATCATGGTCGTGAATGATAAGTACATGTGGCAATAGATCAGGTGTGGTTTGGAGATTCGTAGCTCCGTAGAGGAAGCTGGAAGATACACGCCAAACTCCCGAATGACGAATTTACAAAGTGACATAGACCTTCAATCCTCGGATCCTTCGGGATCCCTCTTAATCGTCGATCAAAGGACTTCATTGATAACCCCTCTTAGATGCTCAACCAACCAGGAACACATCATGGAGTGACACGTGGCCCCCACTTGTCCCCTATCAAATGTTGTTCATTGGACTAGAGTCATTGGATGAGAGGCTACGTAGTAGGAGATTCTATAGTCCGAAGACTTGGTACTCCAAAGGAACTTGGCAAAGAGTCTTAAAAGTGTGAAAACTCCCAAAGTCATGAACGAGGAAGTGAATCTCAATCGTTGATAGGATGAGGACACGTGGCACTATATTAGATATTCTGGAGACTTGGCTCTACAGGGAATTCACGATGTGAGGAGTTGGTAAGCTCTGAATCCCAGAGTTGTGAAGTAATGGGAGTCATGGATATATGGATCTATGTGGACCCGCAACTAAAGTACCACATGTCACCGAGATATGGACGATTCACATACCCCTTTGGCCTACTAGAGCATGACACGTTTCACCCCCTAATGAGGACACGTGTCACCCCTGGCCCTCGTTGCGTGTCAGCCTCTGGTTCGTGCCCACCTGGCCAACGTGGTTGGTGATGTGACCGAGACTCCGAGACTTCAAGAGTTCAAAATATTTGGGGCATAGTACAGTAGAGGGATGTGCAATGTTGATCGTCAATTTTCGAACGCTGAAACGTTCAACGTCGATCGTCGATTTCTGAATGTCGAAAATGTCTAACGTCGATCGTCAATTGTCGAATGTCGATCACCGAAAAAGGGACGTTCAATGTAAAACGTTGAAAATCGATCGTCAAATGGCCAAGGCCACATGGATATATTTCAGGACTTCGGGAGGTATGCATGCAGTAAGAAAAGGGGTGTTCAGCGTTGAACTCCAAAGACCCCAACCAATAACACCCGGATAATTTCAGGAGGTCATATCTTGCAAACTAGGGATCAGATTCAAGCCAATAATAGTCGTTATAAAGCAACAGATGAGTAGAAGAGGGTGAATACCTTGAAGAGATGATTTGATATGATTTTAACAAGAAAAAATTTGATGCCCCATCCCTAAAAAGGGTATTTAGGGGTCAAGTGTGTTACAACTTTCCTTTGGCTTCTATCAGCTGAAACCCACATGCAGTTTCCTCTGCTCTCTCTTCTTCTTGACTTGTATGAATTATGTATGAACGTCCTTCTACACCTATCCAAGATATTGAATCATGGTCCTTTTTTATCCAAGCCTCTCTACATCAACACTTGTACAAAATCTCTTCACCCAACTAGTGAGATTTTCTCACTCTTGTGTAAGAAAAAGTCCTTATTTTCTTCTACACTCCTCACACTAGAAAAATTCCTTCTTTTCTATCCTTGACCTTCGCATATCACCAAAAAATTTGACCTTTATCTCTCACCAAAGTCTCTTACAAGTGTATCTCACAAAATTTTCTTCCTCCTTCACCTTAGCCTTGTTTTTATAATAATGAGTTACAATCTAAACCTAATCTCCAAAGTGATTGATGGTTGAGTTTACTCTCACACCCACTTTAGATTTACATGTTAATTTCTTTTATCACTTTCCTTAAATAACTCAATTCACTAAAATAACACTTAAATTTACTTTAATTATTCCTTTAACTAAAGTAAACTTAAGGATAGAAGGATTTCACCGAGGCTCGATTTTGTCCTCTGAAGAAACCGCAAGTGAGGGTTTGACAGTCGCGGTCTCAACAATGTAAAGAATGGTTACCAAAGGCGGCGGGAGTGGTACCCCCTCATACAAGCAGGTAGTGGTGGACAAGGGGAAAGGCCCATGAGGCATTGATTTCAAAGAACCGTTGACAAGCAGCTCGGGATTAGGATCGAAAAATAACCAGGAGAGAAACCAGGAAAAAAAGGATTGCGTGGGGGAGGAATCCAGAGAAGCCCAAAAGGTTGTGCAGGAACCAGTGAACCCCAGTGGGGCAGATAGGTGCAACCCATGTAAACCTAAAACAAAAATGATACCCAAGGTTATACTAGAAGACCCACAAACGCAACTCTATCGGGACCAGATGTAGACGCATGCACTAATTTGCAAGTTCATGTGGTTGTGGCCCACAAAAAGAACATTGTGCAACTGGATAAAATATCAATGGAAGCCAAGTGCAGAAGTGGAACTCCACCTGGGCTCAAAATTATTCTTCACAGCAGTCTTCATGAACCTGGAGGATAGGGATAAAGTCTTTGAGGGGGGGGGCATACTTCCATGCCTCAGCAGGGTTGTACATGCAGTCGTGGAAGGAAAAATTCTCCTCAGAGAAAGAAACCTTTAAAAATGTCCCAGTGTGGTTGAGGTTTTACTTCTTACCGCTAGACTACTGGCTTTCTTCCACCTTCGAAGCAATAAGGAACAAGCTTGGAAAATATGTTAAGACATTGGAAGTAACCCTAAAAGGGAGATATACATCCTATACAAGGATCTACATAGAGATGGATGTTTCGGGGGCACTCCTAGAAGCCATAAGCCTGGAATTCAGGGATGAGGAATGGATATAAAGCATCGATTACAAGAAGATCCCATTTAGATGTAGAAAATGCCATGAACATGGACACTTAATCAGAGAATCTCTGCTAAATAAAAAATAAGAAACAAAAAACACCAAAACATAGCAGGATGAGGAAGGGTTTGTAAAATCGAACTACAGAAATAGAGCAAACAAGAAACAAAGAAAAGCCCCAACATAAAGCAACCCGGAAGCCAGGACTAGACCAGAAGTATGGGACAGGGCTAACAAAGGGGAAGAAGGAGGAAAGGAAAATACAAAAGCTAGAGAAGCTAGGGAACAAACAACTCATGAGAACACAAATATTCCAAGCAATAAGAGGGAATAGGGAGTTAGTGCAAGTCCTATGGAAGGAGGAAACAAAGACGCCAACACCCCAATGAAGGAGGAATACAGAGACTCAGAGATGACACCAAGTGAGGTAGGCATGGAAGATCCTGATCTCAGAGACATTGTGGAAAGGGAAGGAATATATCTCTCGAACATATTGAAGCAATGGAAAAAGCAGGGAGTAGACAATGTGCCAGCGGAGCAACTAGATTGTATCCAATACCTTTCCCTTCTAAGGGAGGAATAAAAATCCAAAGGGATCAAGCATATGCACGACGAGATAGGACACTTGGGAATCAAAGAAGGTGAGGTAAATCCATAGCATTCACCCAAGCAGACGAGGCGAAAGAAAGGTAGGAAACAAACAGCGTATCCCTACAAGGACTAGGAGCCTTGTTGATAAATTCAGGTAAGATCAAAAATATCTTTTCAAACTCCCCCCCACATGTTTAAATGAAGATTATAACATGGAATATAAGAGGCCTAAACAACCCACTAAAGCAAAGAATCCTTAAAAATAGACTAAGGAAGGAACAACCTAACCTCTGTTTCATTCAAGAGACAAAATGCATTGTAGATAGAATGGAAACTATCAGTAAAAAGTAACGGAGTAAATAGAATATGTTGTTTGTTGAAGGCCAACAGATGGTAGGTGGTATAATCACCTTATGGAACCCACGATCGTTGAACCTACTAGCAGTCGAAGCCATGAGACACACACTTTCGGTTAACATGCAAATTATAGGTAACACCGAGGTGATCCTATGCACCAATGTGTATGGTCCCTAGAGGTTGGAGGAAAAAGGGAGAATGATCCTAGACCTATTAAATCTAAAGGCCAGATCCCACAACCTCTACTAGATCTTGGTAGGGGACTTCAACATCATCACAACACTTGCAGAGAAAAATGGGGGCTCCAGAAGACTAGATAGAGATGCGGAGGAATTTTCAGCGTTCATTGATATAATGGATATGGTGGACATCAGAACCAACAATGGCCAGTTCACCTGGAATAAAAAATGAAGTAATCACTACCAATTAGCTACAAGGCTAGATAGATTCCTGGTGTTGGAATCCATAATTCTGCAGGGACTAACTTTAGATTGTAGCATCCTCCCTTGAAGGGGTTCAGACCATTGGTCAGTCTAATTGGAAGCTAACTTCCAAACCACTCCGAAGAAAAGACCTTTTATATTTGATAAATTTTGGATCGAGCATCCCACCTTCAAGGAGAACATCAACCAATGGTGGCGAGAGGAATTACCGGATCAAGGGACAATGATGTTCAAACTATATAAGAGACTCAAGTACATCAAACACAAACTCAAGCAGTGGAACAAGGAAATCTTTGGAAACATAAACCAAGAAAAAAAACATTTTGAGGATAGAATGAGGATACTCCAGGAACTCTGCATCGACAAGGGTTACACAAAGGATCAGAAAAGAGAAGAGATCCAAATGACCCAGGAATGGGAAGCAAGATGCCAACAGGAAGAAACTCTATGGCGCCAAAAGTCTAGAATCAGGTGGCTAAAGGAAGTGGAGAAGAATACCAATTTTTTTCATAGAACAACCATTGCAATAAGAACCCACAAAAAAATCATGAAAATTAGGGATCATGATGGGATCAAAAGAGAATCCCACAAGGAAGTTGAAAATACACTGGTTAATCACTTCCAGGGGATAGCCCAGGAACCCAACCAAGATAGAAATGAGGCCATACAAAGGATAATTGGGCACATCCCCAGGTTGGTCACCGAGGAAAAAAATATCAATCTAAACAAACCCATAACAAAGGAGGAAATCGACCAAGTGGTCCAGGAGATGCCCAATGGTAAGGCCCCGGGTCCAGATGGCTTCACAGTGGAATTTTTCAAAGCCTGCTAGGAAGTGGTTAAACATGACTTTTATGGGGCGATGGAAGACTCCAGACGCTCGGCCTCCATCTTGAAAGCGTTAAATTCCATAATGATCACTCTAATTCTAAAAGAAAATGAAGCAAGGACCCCCAGATCGTTACATTCCTATAGCTTTATGCAATTGAGTTTACAATATAATCTCCAAAGTCATAGCCAATAGATTGAAACCTCTCCTACCCACACTAATTTCACAAGAGCAGGTGGGTTTCGTAGAAGGAAGACAAATACTGGACAACATCATCCATTCCCATGAGCTTATACAAACGCTAAAAATCCAAAGGAGAGGGGGGGTGATAATCCAAATTGACCTGGCAAAGTCTTACGATAAAATTAGTTGGCACTATATGGCCAAAATGCGGGAAGCCTTTGGGTTTGAACAACACTGGATCAATTGGATTGTCAATCTAGTCTCAACAACAAGCTACTCGCTTCTAATCAATGGATCCCCAACAAAACCCTTCTGGCCTTCGAGAGGAATTAGACAAGGAGACTCGCTATCCCCCTTCCTATTCATTCTGATGATGGAATGGCTCAGTAGAAGCATAAAAAGCGCAACTGCAACAGGGTCAAGGAAGAAAAAACCTATAAAATAATCTTTGAAGACTTTGGGGAAGCCTCAGGGGGGAAGATCAACCACTCCAAATCCATGATCTATTTCTTCAACACTAATCCTGCAATTCAAAGAAACCTGGCCAACATTCTGGGGTTTGAACGCAAAATGATCCCAACGAAATACTTGGGGATCCCCATGATGGATAGAGCATGCAAAATGGCAACGTAGGAAGGAGTGATCAACAAACTGCAGGAGAGGGTAAAAAATTGGACTTACATATCTCTCAACCTGGCAAGGAGGCTTATCCTCACCAAAGCATTTTTACAAGGAATTTTGGCATATATGATGTCACTCTTTCCCGCTCCCAAAGGAATACCACAAAAGATAAGATCCATTCAAAGAGATTTCCTATGTTGAGGTGTTGAAAATAAAAAGAAATGGGCCCTAGTAGCCTGGGAGAAGGTTTGTAGACCAAAAGGAAAAGGAGGCCTAGGGTTACAAGACCCACATGTAACCAACGAATCCTATAGGGAAAAAATCTGGTGGAGATTGGTCAAGGACAAATCAATACCGTGGACAAACCTCTAGAAGGCCAATTATGCCTCAAACATCAATGATCAAGACCGAATTTGATTCATGGGCACAAGGGAGGGATCAACCATCTGGAATCTTTCCTGGCACAACAAGAACTGGATTCATAAACACAACTTCTGGGAAGTCATAAATGGTCAAACTGACAGATTATGGGAGGACGTGTAGCAACAAGAACCCATAATGGAAAATTCGGATAGGGAGGAGCTCCAATAGGAAATGACAGCGCAAGGCAAAACAAAAATCCATCACTACTGGAAGCAAAGAAATGATAGTGACAGATGGAGCACTTGGGACAAACTCAATCCACAAAATAGAGACTGCATCATAACTCTAGAGAAAGAGGTGGAAGAGGAGTTGGGGAAAAGGAAAATTGTAGTCTCAGAGGAAGAGGACCAATTAAGGTGGGGCAAGGAAAATGGTGGGGAATTCAACTTAAAAGAAGCATGGTATTACATCGCAGACCAGGATCAAGAGGACCCGACGCATCAATGGGGAAATATTTGGTGTAGCCCCCAATGGCCAAAAATCAAAATGTTTGAATGGTTAGTTCTCCACAACCTAATTCTAACTTGGGAAAACCTTATAAAAATGGGTTATATAGGTCCATATCGTTGCCACCTCTATCAAGCTAAGGAGGAAACAACCAATCACCTCCTTGATGACTACAGTTGCATGGAAAAACTATGGGATTGGGCTGAAGGCATCTATCACCAATCCAATAGAATATGGGGCAACATCAACGTGACCATCAACAATTGGAATGAGAGTTACAATGAAAATTAAATGGTGAACCTCTGCTAGAATCTAATGTCATGGATGATCATTTGGGAAATATGGAAAGAAATGAATCAACACATCTTCATGAATGAAAGCCTACTGGAAGGAAATCTCAAGGATGTAATAATCTCCCAAATACGAGAAACGATGCAGAGCCGCAACTGCAAGAAGGAAACAACACAATTCACAGACTAACACTCTTGCATCCTGGAGTTTCTTCACCTAAAATATGGGTGCAAAAGGAAAACGGTAGGGAAAGAATCGTAACTCCAACTAGGAGACCGCAACTGGACCCCCCCTCCATTAGGGTTCCTCAAATTAAATTTTGACGGGGGAAAAAAAAGGAAACCCAGGAGTGGCAGGGATGGGAGGGATGATCAGAGACAGTGGTGGTAACATCATCTGACTGTACGCTGGGAGTATGGGAAACTCAACCAACAACGTAGCGAAATTTGGAGCCCTGGAGCTTGGCCTTGAAATCCTAAGGTGCAAAAGGATGACAAACACTATCATGGAAGGTGAATCCACCCTGGTAATCAACACGACGTAGAAACTCCAGAATGGCACTAGAGTGGGAAAGGTTTAGGGACACTGGTGCCTGACACTTTCCCTACAGAAAATCCAGGATCATCTGAAAACTCTGAACACAGTGGAGTTGTGTTGGGTCCGCAGGTCAACGAATGGCTTGGATGACAGACTAGCCAACGAGGGGTTTAGAAAAGAAGGTTTGGAACTTGACACTACTTGGATCAACACCCCGAATGGACAACTCAAAACAGACTACATCCACCTAGTGACAAAAGACTCTGAAGGAAGTTTAAGCAAAGAAGGTCACATCGAGAAGGGCAATGCAAGGCCTAGCGGTAGGCACGCAAGACCTAGGCAGGATATGATTTTCGAACACTCGGTCACCAATGACCATGCAGGATCAACATAAACAACAGGCAGGGGTACGGAAGCTACACCCTTATGACAGAAAGAATTGTGGGGAAAGCACGTGGGAAAGTACAGACGACAAACTGCATGCAATGAATGACGTAAGTCATGAGGGAGTGACATGGTCCAGAATCGATCTTCCATGCCAAAGTACAGGTACGAATATCATCACATTAGGATCTCAAGCAAGCAGGGGTAGGGACCCTCATAGGAATAAAGGGCAAGTCATCATGATCATACGATCCACAATAGGGAAAAAGGACGGGAGGGATCACCACTACGAACAAGCCATGATTGGAAGGACAAGATCGCAGCAAGAGAAGATCAATAAGAGGAAAGACAACAGGATTAGCTGCAAACAGAAGGAGCGCAATTGTAGGGTCTATCACAGATACAGGGGCAGGGAAAGGAAGAATCCCTAAGTGAGGTACAGGCTGAGTAACCAACAAAGGACTTGGGACAAACCAAGCGGGATGGTGCGAATGAAGTGAATGCACAGGAAGAGAAATACCGTTGGAAAGGAAGTTATGAATAGTCCATGATGGGTTTCAAGAATGGAGCATGAGGAAAATGATGCGGAGGGAACCTTCCAAACTACGGTTGCGCCGAAAGGAAAAGTGACCATTACCGGTTGG
Source organism: Picea glauca (assembly GCA_000966675.3). Classification (NCBI taxonomy): domain Eukaryota; kingdom Viridiplantae; phylum Streptophyta; class Pinopsida; order Pinales; family Pinaceae; genus Picea; species Picea glauca. The sequence goes on along the minus strand of JZKD02S1672853.1, from coordinate 972,039 downwards.
GAAAATGAAAAAAAAAGAAAAACGCAAAGGCAAAGCTTGGGATGCACTGGCACAGGAAGCGGACTGGGTAACTGGTCTGGGGGCCACGCACCCCAGGGAAACCCTCTACCATAAAACAGTGGAGATGGTGTGGCTAAATAAGATGATGATCGGCAAAGTGAGTTCAGAAATGGAACACGCTATACGGGAGGATAACAAGGAACACAAGAAAATGTCAGACAAAATCCTGAGTCGCCTCAACATTCTGGAAACTATTACCAAACTATTAGTTGAGGTCGAGAAGGATCAAAAATCCAAGATGGATCGATTGGCTACTCAATTTCACCTCTATTTTCACTATGTCCATCACATGGACATCACACCAGCTGATGGACATGGTGCGCCAACCCACATCAGGAAGACTCGCACGATCTCCCACAAGGAGGATAACAATATCCTAGTGGATGATGGGAAGAAACACATCATTGTCCTAGACGAGTGAATGGTTAGTTTGGTCACGAGCCTCTTAGGCCTAGTGGCCTGTCTCAGCATATGTTTTTTATGTCTATGTTTCTTTTCTTTTTTCAAACTGGTTATGGTGGGACTGGCCTGGTTTCCCCTAGTGGCAGACCAATCCCACCCCTTGTATATATCAATAAATGCAACTCGGGAACCCCTGGTCTGGTTTCCTACTAGGAAGACGAGGAGGCCCCCCCTTTTTTGTATCATATTTTTTTTGCAGTAATACAACTTCTTACACTCACTTACAAAAAAAGGATAGAAGGATTTCAACGACTTCCACATGCTAGAAACATGCCAATGCGTAAGTACTTGTCCGATGCTATCATTAACATCAACACTTTTCACAAGGAGGAATCCATTTTCCTTTATTATCCTAGGAATTCTTTATACCTACTTTCTATTTTGGAGTTCAGTTGTTTGCCTAATGCTCCAATGGACTGAAGGTAGATTCCACTTTGTATCATAAGTTAGTTGTCAATTTGTAGTACTTAGATCATATCTAACAAGGCCTTCCTTTCGATGTCAATCTAGTCTCTCTCTTTATGCAAGATCTACATGAGAGCTATTGGAACGAAACAAACATAGATTTTGATGCATTTGAGGTACATTTTAGTTTGGCATTCAATATATTTTAGGGGGTTCAACATATTTTCCATTGGTTTTGCAGATTCTGACTATGTTAACAACCATGGGGATCATAAGTCCAATGTCAGTTATGTATGCAATCTTGGTTCTAGTCTTGTTACTTAGTCATGCAAGAAACATGATGTCATTTATATTTCTTCAGTCAAGGTTTAGTATATATAGCAGTAGTTTTCATGGACTATGAAGCACTTTGGCTTTGACATATCCATTTTGAGTTTGGTTTCCAGTAACCCCACTCGACCAATTTAGGTTGCAATACTTAAGATGGCATAGTTCTTGGTCAATATCCAATTTAACATCAATGCACTAAGCAGATAGAGATACACATGCATCTTATTCATAATCTTATACATGATTAGGTTGTTGACTTCACTTATTTATGAACCAAATATGAAGATGTAAACATCTTCACAAAGCCCTTGATATAAGCCAAGTTTCTTCATTTTCACTTGATGTTAGGTGTGAAGTGAGTTGTCATTAGAGGGGGATAGGTGTAATGCCTTCTTCCTTTTGCTTCTATCATTTTGTAAATCCTTTTTCATACCCCAAGTTGTTTGTATGAGAGAATGTTATGATATTATAAATTAGGGGAATGATAAGACTAATTTGGTCTAATGCGCTAGTCATGTGTCATCTCATTACATGTTTCTTTAATGCATTTTTGTACATTAGTTATCTTACCATTCTACTTTGTTCATATAGGTGATTCAATGATATTCTTTTCTCAATTATATTGACACTTGATTTGTGTCCTTTCACCTGTTGGGTCTTAATCTCTATTTGAAAATCATGGAGGGTCATTTTTACACAATAGTATTAGAGGTATAAGGATTACCCATGTAATAAAATAGCCTTAGTGACTTTAGGTTAAAATATTAGGGTTCTCATCTTTTAGGGTTTTGGTCTCTCAAGCTCTTTATAGGAGTAAGGACCCTCATTGTAATTGTGTACCGTTGAATAATAATATAATATCATTCAATGTTTATGGAGATCATGTTTTCGGTATCTCTTTGGTTTTCATACTAAATAGAGAGCTATGGTAAAGAAAATGATGTATTGGATGTAAGCCTATCTTTAAGGACTCTACCACTTGAATTTGGTGTCTTGATATTTGACATGTGTAAGTTATTTCTCTTTAATGTTCAACTATCTCATTGCACACTTGCAATTTTTAACATCTTTAATTATACAACTTCTCTACATTGACGAAATTTGCTAACAACACTTTCATAATTAAATTTATTCTAGGAAGGAGCAAATATTTGAGTTACATTTCTTGAAATTAATCTTTAACATATATGTCTTAATTATATCACAGGGAAGAGCTTGGTGATTTTCTCTATTTAATGAAGATTCCATTATTAAATGATACATCCTCATATTACAAAGTATATTCCATTAAAAATAATGATTATATTTTAGTTAAAAAATGGTACATCCCCATATTATGAATATTTCATAAAAAATAATAATTGAAAACATTTAGTCAAAGTATCGAAAAATACATAGATTAACCATATACCCCTTTTCAAATCTTGCAAGATTTAAGATTGTGACCAAACTCAACAACTATATCCATGTTCCTATAACTTTATTAAGAGGGATCCTTTCCTTTTCTTTGCATGCCAAATCTAGAGTTTGAATATCGAAAAATTAAATTACTTCATTACAGATAATGCCTGGTGTACTCTAATATTGTTGGGACTAAATTAATGGTGTACAAAGCATTGCTTTAAATAATTAAATATTAAAGAAAATAATTGTTTTAATAACACTATGATGAATGGAATTTCCCAAATATGCTTTGAAAACATAGCATCCAGATGGGAATCATCTTGATGTTTGATTATATATGTAATGAAGGCCTCTTGTAATACAATAAGAAAACATAATGGACAACAACTTGACTTTGATTGAACTCACACATCATGCCAAGGATTGTTTTATGCATAACCTAAACCCTAATAGATTTGTATCTTTGGTGTATTTTCTTGGTGTGTTTTCTTGACAAGAGAGTATTTTCTTGTTGAAAAAAACCCAATGATATCACTATAGGGAAAAAAAAATAAAGAAATGGGATGAAATAGTGGGAACTTGGAAGGATCGAGATCAACAAGGAGGAAGGTTTGAAGGGGGAGGTAAAAGAGATTGAAGGGGACCTTTTTCCATTTTTTACCACCCATGCCATTTTCAGTACCCACGATGTATGAATTCCAAATGACAGTGCTTGAACCATACCCCTACATATAAAATAAACAACATTAATATAATCATCAGAACAACATAAATATAATCATCAGAACTAGATTAATATTATTGAATATACTTATTTGAATTTGAATTAAGATGCAATACAAGGTTGAATATGAGATGAGATTATATATCTAATACCTAGATTGTCAGCAATGAATCTTAGAGCTTCCCAACCTCCTTTTGGGACTCCTACGGTGTTTCTATCAATGGGGTCAATGAGGATAAAGTTTGGTTTATCAGTTGATTCATTGTAGTTTCCAACACCTTGGCTAACCACAAAGAAATTGAAACCATGGATATGGACATGATGGTTGTCTGTGTTGATAATGTTGGTGTCTTAAAGAACCAATTGAACAATTGTGTTGAAGGGAAGGATTTTCACTCTCGTCCCATTCATAGCTTGTGTATTATTGGGTGGAGTGCCAGTGTAATTAAATGGGAATGGAGGATTATCTGGAAAATTGTTCTTGCATATTCCTTTCATCTACTTGAAATAGTGGGATTGAAGAAGAGCAGTGCTTGGGAGAAAAAATGAAATGTTTTTATGGAGGCGGTGAATCTAGTTCCATTGGGTCCCTGGTATGTGGTGTTAAAATTTTGATATGCTTGTTTAACCATAGACAATGTCAGATCATTGTCACCCAACCATATGCATCCACATATGTCAACCCTGAGCATAATAACCTTTTCTTAGATAGAATGATTCCAGCAAGTCCACACTAGAACCAACAGATAAACCCTAACCAGAAACACCATTGTTGCAACAACAACACAATACCAATAAAGCGTACCTTTACCAAGAGAAGTGCACAAGAAGAGGATACCAAAAAGACTTGCGCCCTAGCTACCATTACTACTCCTTAGAATTGTGCCCTAGTTGATGCCCTAGTTCCTCCTTAGACTTGTACATTGTTTTCTGAGTGAGTGAGTGTGTCCAAATGAGCTAGGCGCCTCCTTATTTATACTATCCTATCCAAGTGACTTGGGATAACATCTCTTTCTAGAGCCTTTGAATACTTTAATAATATTCTCCTTGGGTCAACTTCTCTTCTAGGGTTTTCACGCATCTGTTTAATAATTCTCTTACTTCCAAAATATTATATTCTAAATACAAAGGTTACACTTGGAGGTTAATACCTCCCGCAGCTACCAAAACATCAACACTCTCTTTCAACTAGGGAGGTATTAACTAATGTGTTCTTCATGTAATGGTCTCAAACACATCCATCCATCTCACATGGCATGGGAAAGACTCACATGATCTTGCAGACCAATCTACAAGTAGAATCACCATATCCACATAGGTTATCTCATGATCAAACAGATCATGTCTTGGGTAGCATGACCACACATGCCATCTCATGATCAAACATATCATGTCACAAGTATCACCATCATATCCACATAGGATCTGTCATAGTCACACACAGACTATCCGTTGGTCATGTCACAATCATGCATCTGGGATCTCATCAACACGTGTCATTACTAGGATTTCATCTATCTCACACAAAACTATGCATCTAGCTCATACAGAACTAGGAAACCATCCAGCTAACATAGGATTTGGAATATGCAGTTGAGCCAGTTTACACAAAATTGCGCTAATACCCAATCCAAATGGATTATGGGCAATTGCAACTCACCATCTCACACAAAATATGGAAACTATCCCTAGATCTAGTTCATATGGTTGGCACACCAAGAATCCAACCCACGGTGGATAGGAATCTAACCACGAGGGTTAAGGGATGTAGTGTTTACACACTACCCATCTAGCCCAAGGCTAGGAAACACCTCCAACCACACAAGTTGGCCCTCCAACTTGAAAATCTGGGAAACTCTCCAGCCCCAAAGGCTCGGCATATGTTGACCTTGTGTGGGGTCATGTTGATTGGTGCAACAGTTAGTAACGTTCCTCTAAATGGCCACCCACTTCTACCACACTCTACAAGATACTTCCCCAAGAATCGCATATGTGACTCATCACTCCCCCTTATGAGGGACATCCTTATGGACAATGCCAATATTGTCCATGAAGTACACAAACTTCACCCTTGATAAAGGTTTGGTCAACACATCTATTATTTGTTGATTTGTAGTGACATATTGGAGCTTCAATGCTCCCTTTTGCACTATATCTCTGATATAATGGTATTTGATCTCGATATTCTTGGAATTTTCATGAAACACCAGGTTCTCTGATGACTTTACCCAACTCTGGTTGTCACACCAAATATAAGTCGCCTCTAACTCGAGATCAAATAATCCTACAAGTAGATTCTTAACCCACATTTCTTCGTTACTAGATGAACACACTGTTATATACTCTACCTCAACCGTACTGAGCACCACACTAGTCTACTTCCTGTTGAACCATGAGATCAGAGCATATCCCAAATTGAAGCAACATCCAGATGTACTCTTCTAGTCTGTGACACTACCGACCCAATCTGAATCAGTATAGCCTTTCAGGCTTATCTCATGATATGAAACATATCTGATTCCATAGTCAATTGTACCTTTCAGCTACCTCAACACATGTTTTTTTGCAACCAAGTGAACAAATCTTGTTCAAACCATATATTGACTCAAAGTGTTCACCGCAAAACATATATCTGGTCTAGTGCTTGTTAAATACATCAATGAACCAATCATCTTCCTATACATGGTGAAATCCACTATCTTTGAAGAAGTATCACTCAATATCTTCATATTTTTCACCATCGGTGTGGGAATGGATTTACAATCTATCATATCAAATATCTTTAGGATTTCTACTGCATATTTTCCTTGACATGGGAAAACCTGATCCAGTTTTTGCCACACCTCTAGACCCAAAAACTAATGCATCATACCTAGGTATTTCATTCTGAAATCAGATGCAATCTTTCTCTTGCATTTTGTGATGAGCTTCTCGCCCCTTCTTAGAAGCAGGTCATCCACATATAACATTAATATCACTGATCCACTATCCTCAACCTTGTATTAAAGGTTAGGATCTTCTTTACTCTTGATAAATCTCAAGCTCATCAGAAAGATGTCAATTCTGCCATACCATGCCATGGGTGCTTGTTTCAATCCATAGAAGGCTTTCTTCAATCTGCACACATGAGTCTCTATGTCATGTGTCTTGAATCCTTGTGGTTTCTCCACGTACACTTCTTCTTCCACTACACCATTCAACAAGGTTGTATTCACATCCATCTAATGTACCTTCCATTTCATCACTGGAGTTATCGCAAGTATAACTCTAATTGAAGTGTATCTTACCACAAAAGCAAATTTCTCCTCATAATCTATTCCTTCTTTTTGGGAGAATCCACGAGCCACAAACCTTGCCTTGTATTTCTTAATACTGCCATCTGTTGAGTGTCTCATTTTGTAAATCCATTTGGAACTCACAATTGATTTCTCCTTCGGTCTCAAAACCACATCCCATACATCATTCTTAAAGATGGATTGGTATTCTTCAATCATGGAATCCTCCCATACTTTCTTCTTTGCACCCTCTTCATAACAGGTAGGCCCGAAATCAATGATATCACACAATAATTCCACATAGCTGGAATATGGTCAAGGTTTCTTTCTTTCTATGAAATATTCATATGGAGCACCATAATTCTTGACATCCTGAATAATCTCACAAGCCCAAGTTGTTATTCTTTTCTTTGTAATCGTTTATGCAAGTCTTTGTGGTTCTACCATGTCATGGTCCTTTGGACCATGCTCCTCTAGACCATGCTACTCTGGACCATGCTCCTCTGGCACAACATCATTACCATCATATGAGTCTGCAACTCTAGGAGCTTCAGGCTCCTCATCATGGATCTCATATGTATGATGTTTCCTTGATATACTGAAAGATGCATCCTCATCAAAGTTAACATCTCTACTAATCCAACCCACGGTGGATAGGAATCTAACCATGAGGGTTAGGGGATGTAGTGTTTGCACACTACCCATCTAGCCCAAGGCTAGGAAACACCTCCAACCACACAGGTTGTCCCTCGAACTTGAAAATCTGGGAGACTCTCCAGCCCCGAAGGCTCGGCATATGTTGACCTTGTGCGAGGTCATGTTGATTGGTGCAACAGTCAATAATGTTCATGTAAATGGCCACCCACTTATACCACACTCTACAAGGTACTTCCCCAAGAATCGCATATGTGACTCATCACTCCCCCTTATGAGGGATGTCCTTATGGACAATGCCAATATTGTCCTTGAAGTACACAAACTGTACCCTTGATAAAGTTTTGGTCAACACATCTATTATTTGTTGATTTGTAGTGACATATTGGAGCTTCAATGCTCCCTTTTTAACTATATCTTTGATATAATGGTATTTGATCTCAATATTCTTGGAATTGTCATGAAACACCAGGTTCTCTGATGACTTTACCCGACTCCGGTTTTCGCACCAGATATAAGTCACCTCTAACTCGAGATCAAATAATCCTACAAGTAGATTCTTAACCCACATTGCTTCGTTAATAGATGAACACACTGTTATATACTCTACCTCAGTCGTACTGAGCACCACACTAGTCTGCTTCCTGTTGAACCATGAGATCATAGCATATCCCAAATTGAAGCAACATCTAGATGTACTCTTCTAGTCTATGGCACTACCGGCCCAATCTAAATCAGTATAGCCTTTCAGGCTTATCTCATGATATGAAACATATCTAATTCCATAGTCAATTGTACCTTTCAGGTACCTCAACACATGGTTTTTCACAACCAAGTGAACATGTCTTGTTCAAACCATATATTGACTCAAAGTATTCACCGCAAAGCATATATCTGGTCTAGTGTTTGTTAAATACATCAACAAACCAATCATCTTCCTATACATGGTGAAATTCACTATCTTTGAAGAAGTATCACTCAATAACTTCATATTTGTCACCATCGGTGTGGGAATGGATCTACAATCTATCATATCAAATATCTTCAGGATTTCTACTGCAGATTTTCCTTGACATAGGAAAATCTGATCCAGTGTTTTCCACACCTCTAGACCCAAAAACTAATGCATCATACCTAGGTATTTCATTCTGAACTCATATGCAATCTTTCTCTTGCATATTGTGATGAGCTTCTCGCCCCTTCTTAGAAACAGGTCATCCACATATAACATTAATATCACTAGTCCACTATCCTCAACCTTGCATTAAAGGTTAGGATCTTCTTTACTCTTGATAAATCTCAAGCTCATCAGAAAGTTGTCAATTCTACCATACCATGCCATGGGTGCTTGTTTCAATCCATACAAGGCTTTCTTCAATCTGCACACATGAGTCTATATGTCATGTGTCTTGAATCCTTGTGGTTTCTCCACATACACTTCTTCTTCCACTACACCATTCAGGAAGGTTGTCTTCACATCCATCTAATGTACCTTCCATTTCATCACTGCAGTTATCGCAAGTATAAATTTGATTGAAGTGTATCTTACCACAAAATCAAATGTCTCCTCGTAATCTATTCCTTCTTTCTGGGAGAATCCATGAGCCACAAACATTGCCTTGTATTTCTCAATACTACCATTTGTTGAGTGTCTCATTTTGTAAATCCATTTGGAACTCACAATTGATTTCTCCTTCGGTCTCGAAACCACATCCCATACATCATTCTTAAATATGGATTGGTATTCCTCAATCATGGAATCCTTCCATACTTTCTTCTTTGCACCTTCTTCATAACAGGTAGGCTCGAAATCAATGATATCACACAATAATTCCAAATAGCTGGAATATGGTCAAGGTTTATTTCTTTCTATGAAATATCCATATGGGGCACCATAATTCTCGACATCCTAAATAATCTCACAAGCCCAAGTTGTTCTTCTTTTCTTTGTAATCGTTTATGCAAGTCTTTGTGGTTCTACCATATCATGGTCCTCTAGACCATGCTCCTCTAGACCATGCTACTTTGGACCATGCTCCTCTGGCACAACATCATTACCATCATATGAGTCTGCAACTCTAGGAGCTTCAGGCTCCTCATCATGGATCTCATATGTATGATGTTTCCTTGATATATTGAAAGATGCATCCTCATCAAAGGTAACATCTCTGCTAATCTCGATCTGTCTGTAACTAGGGATGTAGACTCTATATGCCTTCGATGTTTCACTGTATCCAACAAATAAACCCTTATTTCTTGAAGGATCCAAATTTGATCTCTTATATTTGGGAACATGCACATATATTGGACAACCAAATATCCATAGGTGGTTGATCTTTGGCTTTTCTCGTGTAAACATTTATTTTGGTGTCTTGTTCCCAAGTGCACAATGAGGACTTATGTTCTACACATAAACAACAGTCCTGGTTGCTTCTTCCCATAGGTGCATAGGCAAGTCTTCATTATGAATCACGACCTTTACTTCTTCCATTATCATACGGTTCTTTCTTTCTGCTACACCATTCTGCTGAGGATTGTAGGGAGTGGAGATCTCCCTCTTAATCCCAACTTCTTCGCAAAACACTTTGAAGTCATCTGAGGTGAACTCTCCTCCATTATCTGACCTCAAGGTATTTATTTTCCTTTTATAAATATTCTCTACAAGTGCTTTGAATTGTTTGAATTTTTTAAATACTTCTCCTTTTGATTTAAAGAAATAAATCCAAGTCTTACATGAGAAATCATCAATAAATGAAACATAATATACATACCCATTATCTATCCAAAACTCCTTTGGATTTGTTGTCACTGTTTGGAAACAAATTCTTCATGTTCTTTCCTTATACACATCCTTTGCATGTTCCTTCATGATCCACCTGAATCTCTGGCAATCTTGTTACCATCTTGCTTACGATTGGTAATGCTTTGTAGTGTAAGTGAGTAAAGCTTTTATTCCATAGCTCACTTAGATTCACTATGTTTGTACTAATGATGAATCTTAGTGTCCCTTTAAATTGTATAGACCTCCTTCTTGGACACCAATCACAATAGAATAATCAAGAGTCTTTCCTCTTGACCACATGATAACTTCACCATCAATAAAGGTGACTCTGAATCCTTTCTCTTCCAATGCTAAGATTGAAAGGAGATTTTTCTTCAAACTGGGTACATACAAGACATCCTTTATCTTCAAGGATTTTCTGAAATATAACTTGTAGGAGGTTTCTCCTATTCCTTTATATGGATATTGATAGTCATCAACGAGCTTCACCTTATGAGGTGAATCTTTCTGAACCAGATCTGAGAGAGAATCCTTGTAACTGGTCATGTGCTTAGAAGCACCAATATCAACAATCCATGTGTCACTTCCATGAGTGAGTGTTATTGTAAAGGATTATATCAATACATGTTCTTCACTTGAATCATAATATTTTGTTCTTTTCTAAGCAAGTTCATCATCTTCTATGGAATGAGCATGATGTCTCTTATTTTTTACTTTTTTGGCCTGCTCTTTCTTGAGAGGACACTTTCTTGCAATGTGTCCCATCTTCTAGCAACTATAGCATTTGTATCTTGAGTAATCCTTTTGAGACTTTCATGACTTTTGAAACTTCTTGGAGGGATGATCCTCTTTCCTTCTTTTTCGTTTTCCTGCATGTACTTCTAGATCTTGATCATCATTTCCCAACTTATCTTCTCTTGTTTCCAATCTAGCTTCTTCGTGAGTGCAATCTTCCCATAGCATGATGAACTTATTTATCTTTCTTATAGAAAATATTCCTTGAATAAATAATTCCCAAGATTTTGGGAGACGATTCAATGTAGTCATTAGTAGTTTCGCTTCTTCAATTGTGTCTCCAATAGATTCAAGTTGTTCTTTGATTTGAGACACCCTTGTGAAGTAAGATTGAATGGTTTCTGAATTTTGCATCTTTACATTTTTTAGTTGTGTCCTCAAGGTCATCTTTTGGTTGATATTATTTCCTTCATCCAGTCAAGATAAGGCATCAAACATTTGTTTCAGGGTCTTTAATGATGAGACATGTGGGATCAAGTGATCCTTGATAGAATCTACAATGATCTTCTTTGATTTAACCAGATTCTTCTTGTGCTTAGCCTTAGCTTCATCTCCCTCTGGATCTGCAAATTCTTCTTCAATAAAACCTTCTAGATCATTTCCCTCTAGAATGAGCAATACTTCCATGCTCGTAAGTTGTTAGCACCCTCAAGCTTTTCATCAAGCTTAATATTGATAGTCATTTTTCCTTGGGCACTGAAAATATGACGAAAAAATCAATATGTTGTAGAAATGCAATTTGAACATATCAGAGGGTGCCCTGTGCCAAGGTGACCTCCTTTCTCCAAGAATCAACTTCAATTCATCCTTTAAATGCTAGACGCCTTGACCAAGGGTTTTATGAGAAAAGCCTAATTTCTCAACTTCAAAAATTTGCAGTTCTCATTCGAGGAAAAGATGTGCCTTACTTAGGTGACCTTCTTGGTGGGTTCAGTAAGTGCTCAATGAGCTTGACAATGGGGGAAACTATGGGTCTTCCTTCCAGCGATTAGAATGTTACGACAGAAACCAACTATGATTCCATGTTAAAATTTTGATATGCTCATTTAACCATAGACAATGTCACATCATTATCACCCAAACATAGACATCCACATATGCCACTCTTGAGAACAATAACCTTTTCTTAGATAGAATGGTTTTGGAAAGTCCAAACTAGAACCAACAGATAAACCCTAACCAGAAACATCATTGCTACAACAGCAACACAATACCAATAAAGCGTACCTTTACCAAGATAAGCACACAAGAAGAGGATACCAGAAAGACTTTCACCCTAGCTACAATTGTTGCTCCTTAGAATTATGCCCTAATTGTTGCCCCAGCTCCTCCTTAGACTTGTGCATTTTTTTTTGAGTGAGTGATTGTGTCCAAGTGAGCTAGGTGCCTCCTTGTTTATACTAGCATGTCAAAGTGACTGGGGTCAACTTCTCTTTCTAGAGCCTTTGAATACTTTAATAATATTCTCCTTGGGACAACTTCTCTTCTAGATTTTTCACACATCTGTTTAATGGTTCTCTTACTTATGGAATATTCTATTCTAATTAAAAAGGTTACTATTAAAGGTTAATACCTCCCACAACTACCAAAACATCAACATGTGACATTTCCCATCCCCTTTGGAGAAGGATTTAGTCCCAAACCTATTGTCAAAAAAAACTTCTTGTCCACCTTTTGAGGAACCAAAGCTGGGAATTGTGAGTTAGCCAAGGTTCTAAGTTTCACACTAAAGTTGGATGCGAAGGTTGTATCATTGAGGGTTGGGATTTTTGGCATCATAATGGTGGAAGATTTATTAGAATTGGAAAAGTTATATTGCACAATTCCTGCAATAGTGGAGTTGTCAAATGTTCCACCACCAGTAGAAAATGGGTGAGTTGCTATGAAAAAATGTCTAACTCCACCAAGATTAGCAGTAGCATTAGAAATGAATAACAAATTGGTGGTCTGGCCTGGGGTTATAACAAGAGTGTTTGTATGGAAAGGTTTGACATGAACATCCAACTCTACCACTGTCAAACTGTGATTTGTAATGGAAAGGAAAAGCTCGTCATTGAGTGCAACATTAATTATACGAAGAAGATATGTCTTCCCAAGATCCACATTCAAAACAAATGTATCTACATGACATACTTAATTAGTGAATTAGTTCCATCATCATTTGTACCCAATAGATAAAATAAATAACTTTGTTGAAATAAATGTAAACACAATTACCATTAGCATTAGTGGAGGAGGAACAATTGTAAATAAGTCCAGAAATTTATTTATAGTATATGCATTTGATGCATTTGGACCGCCTCTTGTTTGGAGAGTTTTCTGGATAACCTTCTTGGTATCTGCATTCCACCATTCAACGCGTAAAATTATAAAATTCCATTGGGGTGGGCTATGTCCATTGTTGTAGTTACAAGATCAATATCATCCATAAAAGTAAAAGGAGTTGGGATATATAAAATTACCCAGAATAATTGGGACTTCTTTGTGTGGATTGGGAAATGTGTAGGGACGTGTGGCTTAGGATATATAATGATGGCTTTGTATACACTAGCTCTTATCCAAGAAATATGTGCATGACACCACTGAGTTCCTCTTTGTCCTACGATGGTGAAGTTATAAACGTAACTCATTCCAATTTGGATTGGACATTGGTAACATAACTAGGACCATCCTCCCATCCAAATCTCAATTGTCGAATCCCATGCCTGCATTGAAAAACATACATGATATCTATTTAAATCAATACTACTATTCAATAGATCGCATTGTTGCATGCAGACCAAGTAAGTATTGTCAATGAAGTACTAATTACCAGTTAATACTGATGTTGTCCTTGACGTGGTTTACAAGTTTTATTATGCTTGAGGCGTACACCTATTGGAAATGACCATATTTAGTGGTATTTTAATCAAAAAATGGTTTTTAATGGACATGATTTCATATTCTCCAAATATTCTTGGTCATCACAATAAATCAAGGGCTTTGATATCAATCATTAACTTCCTTGCATGAAAAAACTTGTTTGGTCTTCATTAAAAAGAGTGATTAAGAAGATTAACATAGTAATAGTCTATCATATTATTAATGCCCTCTTTAATATCTGTTTCTGGGTTTTACTCTTAGTGGAGTGCATTTAAGGATTTTTACTGCTTCTATTTTAGGTTTTTTATTGTTTTAATTTACTATGTGTTGGTGGGATGGCGTGAGTCGTGTTTGCTTCATGCCCACGAACAGATGAAGTGTCCACGAACAAATGGAACATTTTCTTAGTGTTGTAAGAAGTGATGTGGATCACTTCCTCTAACATTTCATATAGGCGAACAGATCGAACATTTGCTTAGTGTTATAAGCAGTGATGTGGATCACCTTCTTTAACATTTCATATAGGATGTGTACACATGGTTTTAAGACATGAACTATTGGTTTTAATTCATATAGGACGTGTGTGTGTGGTGGTTTTAATGCAACAACTATTGGTTTTAATACTGGAACGTTGGATCCCCAGATCACTCACAGTTTGAATTATGATAAAAAAAATGTCATTCTCATGCTGACATTCCTAGGGTTTGACCACAACGGTGTGATTTTGCATGTTCTAGGATCCATTTTTTAGTTGGAATTAGGCATGGGTTTTGATGTTACAAAGAACGCCATTTTTTCCCATCTCGGATCGTATTTGACAAGTAATTTGAAATAGAGAATGTCAAAATTGATAGGCATCAAATTAACATAACCATCAATTTGATGTTTTTAAGGATAATAACCCGTCAAAAATTATTTATCTCTTTGGTACATGCTTGCTCCTTGAAATCATTGTACATTATTGTATAGATTATGTGAATATGATCTCGGAATGAAACACTGATATTATAATGCAAATGTATAAGAGGTAGATAGAATTATTACTTTTACCTCTCACACTGAACCTGCGTGGTGACTTATATTCTCTGGAACAATCTATCTTCAATTTCAATTTTAAAAGTGTATTTTTTTAAAGCAATTCATTATTAGTGTATTTAATTTATAACCCGGTGGGTTAGCTCAAGTGGATGAGTGTGGTTTTTTGTTCAAATGAGATTCTGGGGTCGAATCCCAATTCAATTTCAATTTTAAAGGTGTATTTAATTTATATTATTTTTTATCAATTCATTACGCTTTAATTAAGAGTATTTTGAGAGCGTAATTAAGAGTGGTTTCATATTATAATGTGCATAGTGATAAAACCCAATTTCCAAACATTCCAAAAATTATAAATCTGTGCTGCCATTTACGTTTATTAACCTTAAATTTAGTTTGATATGTTGAATGCAAATGAAATGTGTGGCTAAATGCATATAAAATATGAAATGTGTGATGTCATTAATGGCTTGATAAGTGCCTTCAACAACAAGCAAACAATTTTGGTCGAAGCTCAGTTATCGAATCACTGAATTTTATTTAAACTCCCAAAACCCTTATGTTTTTCATATGTTTATATCCATTATAAAAGTGGTTTGATATATGTACTAGTGCTAGTACATATATCAAACCACTTTTATATGGTTAGTATTCCTACACGGTTATACAATTAGTATTCCTACACAAATGGCTCCTCCTCAAAATTGGCTCAAACACCATGCCTTATTGTTCTCTCAATACATCTATTTTTATTTATATACAATGTACATATATAGTTATGTATAACCATTATTAATGTTGAAACTTGTCTCTACATTTGATTTTCTTCTTTGTTTCTATGCTAACAAGAATTTGATGTGAAATCCCACATGAATTCTTAATGGTTTTGCGCATCGTACATCATTGAGGAGGGTCATCTTTAACCTTTGCATATGTTAAAATGTATTTATTGGTAATAGAAGTTGTGCCTTGGGTTCTTCATTTGGATCTCACCCTTTTAAACTTCGAGTGTTTGAAAGATCTATTTCAATTCCACTATAGGTATGGTGCAACTTAAACACCTCTATACTTTAGTTTGAATGATGTAGCCCACTTACACGTGAAATGAAAATTGAAATGACCTTGCATATCCTTTAAAGTTGTCTCAAAAATTGTTTAATCCTTCTTTTACCCAATACAAATTGAGAACATGCCATTACTAGATGTTAAGTTCAAATGGTTAAGTTCATTAGGGAAGAAGTCACTTGTTCTATTAAAAGAGAATTCAATTGTTTGAAGGAAAAAAACAATTTAGTTTTTTTTTTATAGATTTTTTAATTAGCATGCCAGTTGTAGCATGTTGATAGTACACTATTTTTTTTTATAGATTTTTAATTAACATGGCAGAATTTGATAGTATACTTTATTTTTTTTTTTATAGGTGTGGCATGTTGATAGTAAACTTAATTTGCAAGTGAAATTAAAATGTGATTGGTTTTTGAGTGAAAGAGGTATGAAGGCAAGTTGTGATGTCAACCATGTAAGCTCATAAGTTAGAATGAAAAATAATATAAATCCTTTTGCTTGCTTTTTGGTTAATGAAAAATAATATAAATCCTTTTGCTTGCTTTTTGGTTAATGAAGATGGTAGACATATTATTTTTATGGATGTTGATGCTTCTATGAGACTATGTTGGTTTCATGTTATCTACTAGTTAGAACATGGTTGTCTTCTATGACTTACTTGTTCAAATGACTTATTTTGTTATGTTATATACGTTTTGTTGGATGATGTTAATAAATACTACATGTGTTTAAAATGACTATTCACAATGAACTTATGTTTATAAGTTTTGTTGGATGATGTTAACAAACATTAAATGTGTTTAAAATAACTATTCACAATACAATGTATGTGCTGATTTGTTAATTCAAACTGTCAGTTTGGTTAGGCCTTATGTTAATAGCATTGCAACTGTGTTAATAATAACATATTGCAATGTCGTGGATAGATGAAAGTTAATACTTCGCTACTAAAGTGTAGGTAACACATTTCCAATATTCTACTTTATACTAATGCAATTCAGTGTTTTTTTGTTTTTTTTTTAAGAATTTAGACTAATACAATTCAGTGTTTTTTTTTTTTTTTTTTAAGAATTTAGTATTGTATGATGTTATGATATCATATGCAATTCAGTTTTTTTTTTTTTTTTTTTTTAAGAATTTAGTATTGTATGATGTTATGATATCATTGTTGGAAATACTAGAACAACTGAGAGGGGGGGTGAATCAGTTGTTTATAAGCTTAAACAATTTTATGCCTTTTAAATAATTATTAATATTTCTTCATGTGTCATCAACCAAT
>JZKD02S1672853.1:886789-912025 GCA_000966675.3 Picea glauca | reverse complement strand
ATTATGACCCGCGGGTGGGTCTTTAGGTGTGTTTGGTTGCTTTTAGGAGTATTTTAGACACTTAAAATTTCACTTTTTAGCGCATGGCCGAATTGAAAAAGTTGATAAAAATGTGTTTGCAAGATGTGAATTAAAAGAGCATTAACACATCAAAACATAAGTGACAAAGTTGCAAGAGATAGTAACATGTATTCATTAACCATTCCACATGTAGATATGAAAGACAAAGTTGAAAGAAGATGTGCTTGAAATGTGTAAAGCTATGAATGTACTTGCTTAAACCATAAAATATGACATGAATGAAAAGAACATTAAGCAAATAGATTCACCATGGCATCACATCATCATTTAATTATCCAACTTGCAAAAATAATGGGCAAGAACAACTTGCCTTATGGAAATGAAAATGAGAGTTAAAGATTAATCATTCATCAACGTATGTTATGTGTTAAACCCATGAGAAAGATATGTTCTTGAAAGTTAAAGATTTAACAAGTTAATGAATGAGATCTTAAACCATAGATTAAATCACATATGTTTAGAAATGTAAAAGATGGAAATGATTTAGAAAAACAAATAGATTTGGCACTTAAGTAAAATCCTAAACCATTAAACCATTTAGCAATATGAACATAAGCATGTGAAATTAAATAACTTGAAGAAAAGGGAACCTTAGATGTGATGACTAACTAAATTATTTTAACCATTAAGCAATGTAGACATCAAAAGAAGATAAGTTTCCCTTAGGCCTAGTGATTTTGGGGATTACTCTCCCAAGGTGTAGGACATTAGCTTATTAAAAATGAAATAAAACTTGAAAAGAATGAAACCACTTACAATGGCCAAGGTGGAGGCAAGCCTACCATTATTGGCCAAAGAGGGTTGTTTAACTAATAACAAATTATTAAAATGAAAGGCCACACAAACTTATCTATTGGACAAGAGGGGCCAACAACTAAATGAATAAACAAATAGATAACTTGAAAATCAAACAAACTAGTCTATGTTAGTTTATGATTATGGACAAAAGAATCAATGAAAAACAAGAAGAAAACTTAGATTTACAAGGAGAAAAGTTAGGCAATAGTTACCCAACCAAGAATGGTTCTTGGGGAAGTCTTGTGGATGGTTTTTGGCAGCGTTTCCCCCTCTTACTGGTAAGAACCTGCAAAAAACAACAAGCAAAAGCTTGCTGGAAACGCTGCAAAACACTCCCAAACTGTCAAAAAAATTCTGTTTTTACACAGAAATTTTTTACATAAAAATCTGAAATGAAAAGTTGATATTTTTAACCTATCTATGAGTGTTAGAAACTGAAATACAAATGGAAATGATGCAGCAAATAAAATGGACAAGAAAGCAAGGAGTGTGAGAAGGTTTCAAGGGTAGGCTCCTCTTGATGCTATCCCAATGAATCCTTTGAAGTAACCTGCAAGACTCAAAGCAATATGTGAAGCATGGAAGTAGATAGCAATATTGAAAAGACTAAGAATGTGAAATACTTCAAACCCTAGGCTATCCAATAGGCATAAACTAGCAAGAATACTCTTTGCTAACCTACTCTAGTAAAATACTTTACCATAGTAGCAAGAATATTCCAACAATCACACATAACATGAACAATACAACATCACCTCATATTTAAGAAGAAAACTAGAATACTCTTAGAAATATTCAATATCCTCCAAAGCTTTTTTATTCCAAATGTGAGAGTGTTGGAGAAATACTTGCTCCAAATTCTCAAGAGCAATTGAGTTAAACTTTGTATATCTTACTTCATTTGTTTTTTTATGGTGTGAATCAAGAAGGGGTTGAGTATCCCACTTGGGGAAGCATCACCTTCTTTGATTATTGAGTGCTTTTATGGTTGCCAGTGAAGGCGGTCCAATAGAGTAAGTGCTATTGGGGCATGCTTGGCTGATGTGTTGGTCTCACTTACATCTTGTTGTATCTTTGTACTTTTGTATATTGTGTAAACAGTGTAACACTTGTAATTCTTTGTAAGTATTTGTACTCTTGGGTTTGGGGTAGTTTCAAACTTTTACTTGTAAACATTTTTGTAATAAACCACCCTCAAACTTAGTTGACCCCATTGCCCAACCTTAGGCACTAGTCTTAGTTGACCTAGGGAAAGGGTTGATTGACATTTAGATTAGACTTGCACTTTGCATTTGCTGCCTTAGTATCTTAGGCTAGTTTTCCCCCTTGGCCTTTAACAAATTAAAACTAACTCTTAGAACCTTAAACACTAAAATCAATCTAGTAACTAGGGACAACCCCCCTTGGCTTCCCTAGGACTAAGCCTAGAAGGAAGAGGTTCCAGTCAAGGTGACAGTGTGGACTAGGAACCTAGGAATTGTGCCTCCAATGACACACTAAGTGAGCTGGACTTAGCTCACATTAGCAAGTGTGTATTAGGACAGCAACACGACCCTCTGCCTGGCTTCTGAGAGGACCTTCTTGTCCAATAACCATACACAGTCTAGGGGATATTGCACTTGTGTGGGTCCTTTATGTCTCGATCGAGCCAAATAAAGGCTTCCATGCTAACCCCAATCTACCCAACCCGACATGATCCATGAGCTCGTAGTCCTGTAGAGCCTTGGGTTTGGTCAATTCCTGTACCATCGTCTACACCATTTTCTCTATTATTGCTGCAGTTTTCACTAAGGATTGCGTCAAGCTCTTCATATCGAGGACCTTCTTGTCTAATAACCATACACAGTCTAGGGGATATTGCCCCGGTGCGGGTCCTTTATGTCTCGATCGAGCCAAATAAATCTTCCACGCTAACCCCAATCTACCCAATCCGACATGATCGACGAGCTCGTAGTCCTGTAGAGCCTTGGGTCTGGTCAATTCCTGTACCATCGTCTACACCATTTTCTCTATTACTGCTGTGGTTTTCACTAAGGATTGCGTCAAGCTCTTCATATCAAGCACCATGTGATTCAATCGCATTTGCAACAGAATAAATGATTTGCAATTTAAAAGAGATCGATATAAGGAGGATCAGATCCGGGATACATGTCCGTCTAGTGTGAATGAATATAGGACAATCCATGTGGAATTCAGAAATTAATTTTCGTTCATTTGTTTTACGACAAGGGGAGAAGTATGAATTTCTTGGGTATAGAGAACAAAGTCATAATTATGGCGAACATCGGAGGCCAGATTTTTTTTTCGACAATACCGTTAATTTTATCCTTTTTGTCGTAATATTTTGTATAAAATTGACCCCATATGTACTAGTGGTCCAAGGGAGAGGAGTTTAATTCTAGGAAACAAAGAAAGTGTATTCAAGAGCGGAAGATTGTAAAGTTATTTTGGGGAGAAACTGGACTTGGGGTCCCTCTAGCCTTGTGATTAAGCAATGGACGATTGATTTTGATCCTGAACATAAAGTTGTGGTTGTCATGAGGGTCTAGGTGACATTACCAGGGTTTTGGACAAAGGAAGCTTTGGAGGATATAGGTAAAAAATTGGGTATCTTTATTGGTATTGAGCCAAACTGGGAATCAAAAGTTGATCGGAGATGGGATTTGATCCAAATTGAGGTGGATGTACACAAAGGGTTGGTGGGCAATCTGGACTTCGTGTTTGGGGAGCACACCTGGCACCAGAAAGTGGAATACTGGAAACTTCCTTTCCATTGTTTTGTGTGCCATGCTATTGGCCATGTTCAATCACAATGCAAGCAGTTTTCTCCCTTATTCAATCATTAACCTAAAATATGGGCAAAAAAGAGCAGAGAGGTTTGAAKCTTGGATGCAGTATCTCCCCTTTCAAAGCAGCGACAAGAGGAAGCTTCGAATATGGATATGGTGGATGCAAAGGCGATGCAAGCGCCCCTAGTAAGTGAAGTTTCCAAAGGTATGMTCTCTCCCCCTCCCTCCCCCAGTCGCCCTCCTTTAAATGTTTTTTTTATAGATCCTTCCCCTGCCCCCTCCCCTCTTGTGCCCCACTCCAAGGTTTCTAAAAATCCTGAGGTTCCCGGTACCCCCATAGGTTCCTTTCCTTCTTCTCGAGAGGAAGTTGGTGATTCACAAGTGGCTTATGCGAAAGGAGAGGTTCCAAGAAAGAATTCTCTTCCATTTTCGTCATTTGAGGTGCCTCCCCCTAAGAAAGGGTATGCCCTGTCTCCGAGGGGAAGTAAAAAGGAGGTTTCCACTTCCAAAGGAGGGGTTTCCCTTGACCTTACTCAATCCAATCCAGTGGGCTGAAAATCCCTGCTTCTCAAGGCTTAGGAAAAGGCAGTTTTGGAAATCAAAAAAGGTAAGCAAGCATCTATTGCCAAATCCTTTAGAGCAAGGAATGCCCTGAAAATTCCCCCCTTATGATCATCCTCTCCTTTAATCCAAGAGGGGTGGGGGGCACCCATAAAAAACTTGCCCTCAAGAGGCTTCTTCTCATCCTCAATACTAATGTGGTCTTAATCCAAGGAACCCTAGCTCAAAAATTGGTCGTTTAGTGCAATTGATATTGTTGGTCAGTCAAGGGGGTTAATCACAGGTTGGAGTCTTGCTTGCAAAGCTTTGTCTTCTTCCTCCTACTGCTAGGTTATTTCCACCTAACTGGAAATAAAGAATGTAGGGTTTTCCTTTTCTGTCATTAATGTTTATGGTCCTTATACTAACAGAATCCCCTTATGGTAGGATTTTGCGAATGCAGGTGGTCTAAGTCACCCCCCTTACATTGGTAGGGAGTGATTTGAATTTCACTCTCTCTCAGGGAAGTTTGGGATGAGAACACAAGGGTGGACTCACAAAGTGGTTTTTTCTTATCTTTTATGGAAAATCATCATAAGATGGATATTGAACCAGTTAAATGGGTGCCCACATGGCACACTTTTAGAAACGATAAGGAGGTAGTTGCAAAAAGGTTGGACTATTTCATGGCAGCATTCAAGCTCCTCATGAACTAAATGGTGTGTGAGGGGGTATTTTCAACCACAGACCCATTATCTTCTGAATGAAGACCCATATCGAATCCCCTTCAACTCTGCTCAAATTCACTCCCCTATGGTTGGAAGAAGAGGACTTTATTTCCTTAGTCAAGGAGACATGGAAGCATTTGGGCGCCTCTTCTATTGCCTCCTCCATGAGCCAGTTCGCAAAGAACCTCGTCAAGGTTAAAAGGGCCATTAAGAAATGGATAAAAGTCCACAAAGCCTGAACACTTAGGTAGGTTAAGGAGACAAAGGAAAAATTGGCGGCCCTATATCTAAAGCTGGATGATAGTCCTCTGGCCAACTCTCAGTGCTTTGACTTAAAGGAATTAGAGACAACAATTCTAAGTTCTTCCACTCTTTTCTTGATAAGGAAGAACAATATTTGAGGTTAAAGTTCGGAGACAACAATTCTAAGTTCTTCCACCATTATGAGAATCTTCGGAAAAACCTCAACACGATATGGGAAATAAAACCCGAAGATATTTTCACTCCCTCTTTCAAGCCCCGACTGGTTGTCCTAATATAGGAAATTTTGAAAGTAGTTTCCAAATTCCGAGCAGTAATTACGAAAGATATGATAAAGATTTAGAAGAAGTAACAGAGGCAGAGGTATTAGCTGGCCTTTCTTCCATGCAACGAGGCAAAAACCCAGGTACAGATGGTTTCACGTTGGAATTCTTTTGAGGATTCTACGACCTAGTAAAGGAACACCTTCTTATGATAGTTAGAGAATCGCAAAGGTCTGGGAAGGTACTAGGGTCTTTCAATGCCACTTTCATTTGCTTAATACCCAAAAAGTAGGACGGAGTGTCCTTCGAGGACTATCGTCCAATTTCTTTTTGTAATGCGGTGTATAAAATCATAGCAAAGGTGTTAGCAAGAAGATTGAAGCCTATCTTGAGTGAGATTATGTCAAAGGAGCAATTTAGCTTTCTACAACGCAGACAAATCCGTGATGCAGTCATAGTAGCTCAAGAAGTTTTTCATTTTGCTAAAAAATCGAAACAAAAGGCCGCCATTCTAAAGCTATACCTATCAAAAGCATACAATAGGATCGACTGGACCTTCTTAAGACTATTCCTTATTCAGATGGGGATGGCTCTTTCAATGGTTAACTGGATAATGGGTTGCATACAATCAGAGTCTTTTGCGATTTTAATAAAATGGAGCCCCTTCAAGGTTCTTCAAAGCTTCGAGGGGCCTAAGGAAAGAATGCCCTATGTCCTCCTTTATATTCCTCATCATAGCAGAGGCCCCGAGCAAAGTGATTACAGAAGCAAAGGAAGCAAGATCAGTTAGGGGGCTAAAGGTATCGAAAAGGCAAAGGATCACACATATTTTATTTGTGGACGATGTCTTCTACTGTACCAAAGGCTCCTTAAGGGACATTTCGACATTGAAAGGTGCACTTGATTTATTTTTCTCTACCACAAGCATGGAAGTTAATTTCAACAAATCATGCCTAATCACCCACCAGTGCTTGATAGCAGAGAACAGGCAGATTGGCAATATTTTTTGGTTCCTATGTGAAATTTGGATGAGGCTTCAATTATCTACGGTTCCATCTCAAGCTAGATAACTATAGGTTTATATCAATTGGGTATGGCTAGTCAAAAAGGTCAAAGCTCGAGTATCAGTGCGGGTAAACAGACTTTTGTCGAGGGTAGGATGCCCAGTCCTGCTTAAGTCGGTACTAGAAAGTATTCCTATCTTCTGGACATCCATCGCAACAATTCCAAAAGGAATCCTCACTCAGATTCAAAAACAATTTCCAGTAGGCTCACAAAAATCGAGAGGGATCCCTTTGGCAAAATGGTCTTCCATAGCAACGCGCAAGGATCTTGGCAGATGGGGGATTAAGAACATCTATTTCTTTGCGCAAGCACTAGCAAGAAGAAACCTATGGAGAATAACTGAAGGAGACCCCCTATGGACCAAAGTTATTCAATCGAAGTACTTCCAGATTTATCTACAAAAGAGTGGTTTAGACAACCCCGAAAATATGCCAAGGGATCCATAGTCTAGAACGCCCTGGTCTCGGCCTTTCCATTGATTAGCGACTGGACTATTTGGAAAATTGGCAAGAGCAGGTAACAATTTTCGTCTTTTGGATCCTCTCATCTAGGCCCTAAGATCGCAAAATATATACACTCTGAGCGATTCAAAAGCCCAATACCCTCAATCAAGAGGCAGAGAGGGGTGGAAATCAGTAAGCTCCTTGGGTTTGGTTGGAGCTGAAGCTAAAGAATGGAGCCAATTTATTGGTCTTATGGTTGCCAATTTCATTTTTCTCGTAGAGGGAGATCCAGAGACCCTAAGTTGTTATAAAAACCCAAAATCGAAGGATTTCACAACAAAAATGGGAGACAAAGTTTGGGCCGAATCTCATTTCGAAGGGGACAAAAAATGGTGGTGGAGCCTAATCTAGAAGATTAGTGCTCCATTAAAATGCAAAATAACATTGTGGTTCTAACTCTAAGCAAGAATTATCCTCAAGTTTCATCTTTTGAGGCGCCTCCCCCTAAGAAAAACTATGCCCTACGTCTGAGAGGAAAACAAAAGGAGGTTTCCCCTTCCAAAGGAGGGATTTACCTTGACCCTCCTCAATCCAATCCAGTGGGTCGAAAATCCCCCTTTCTCAAGTCTCAAGAAAAGGTAGTTTTGGAAATCAAAAAAGTTAAGTAATCTTCTATTGCCAGAGCCCTTAGAGCGAGGAATTCCCTGAAAATTCCCCACTTATGATCATCCTCTCCTTTAATCCAAGATGGGTGGGGGGGCACCCGTAAAAAAAATTCCCTCAAGAGGCTTCTTCTCATCCTCAATCCTAATGTGGTTTTAATCCAAGGAACTCTGGCTCAAAAATTGGTCGTTTAGTGCAATTGACGTTGTTGGTCCATCAAGGGGGTTATTAATAGGCTGGAGTCTTTGCTTGCAAAGCTTTGTCTTCTTCCTCCTACCACTTTCCTATCTCCACCAAACTAGAAATCAAGGATGTAGGGTTTTCCTTTTCTGTTATTAATGTTTATGATCCTTATACTGACAGAATCCCCTTCTGGTAGGATTTGGAAAATGAAGGTGCTCTAAGTGACCCCCTTTACATTGATAGGTGGTGATTTGAATTTCACTCCCTCTCAGGGAAGTTTGGGGTGAGAACCCAAGGGTGGACTCACATGTGGTTTTTTCTAGTGGATATTGAACCAGTTAAACCAATGCCCGCATGGCACAATTTTAGAACCGATAAGGAGGTAGTTGCAAAAAGGTTGGACCGTTTCATGGCCATTGAAGCTTTCATGGAAATCGAGCTCCTAATGAACTAAATGGTGTGTGAGGGGAGGTATTTTCGAACACAGACACATTATCTTATGAATGAAGTCCAGTATCAAATCCCCTTCAGTTCCACTCAAATTCAGTCCCCTATGGTTGGAAGAAGAGGACTTTATTTCCCTAGTCGAGTATACATAGAATCATTTGGACTCCTCTTCTATTGCCTCGTTAAAGAGCCAGTTTGCATAGAACCTCGTCAAGGTTAAAAGGGTCATTAATAAATGGATACAATTCTACAAAGCCCGAACACTTAGACACTTAAGGAGGAGGAAAAATTGGCAGCCTTATATCTAAAGTTGGATGATGGCTCTCAGCTCTTTGAATTAAAGGAATTGGAGTCAGTCTGTCACTCTTTTCTTGATAAGGAAGAACAATCTTTGAGGTCAGAGGTTGGATACAATAATTCTAAGTTCTTCCACCATTATGCGAATCTACAAAAAAACCTCAACACGATATGGGAAATAAAAATCGAAGATATTTTCACTCCCTCTTTCAAGCCCCGACTTGTTGTCCTATATTGGAAATTTTGCAAGTAGTTTCCAAATTCCAAGCAATAATAACAGAAGATATGAATAAAGATTTAGAAGAAGAAGTAACACAGGAAGATGTATTAGCTTCCCTTTCTTCCATGCAACGAGGCAAAATCCCAGGTCTAGATGGGTTCACATTGGAATTCTTTCAAGGATTCTACGACCTAATAAAGGAACACCTTCTTATGATAGTTAGAGAATCGCAGAAGTCTGAGAATACCCAAAAAGAAGGACGAAGTGTCCTTCGAGGACTATCGTCCATGTTATCCCCATTTTGTGGATAACTAAGGAGATATGTCTCTAGGCCCTCAGGTTGCAGATATGGAGTGTCGAGAAGACTACATGGCCAGTAGTACCCTTTTGCACAGTTGGAAACCCCTCTCAGCACCACAAATGATCACAAATTTCCAAATGGCATCCACCACATTAGTTGGCTTCTAGAAGGCAGTGGGCCTTTCTCCATGAGGTACAAGTCAGTATTATGGTGAGCATCATTTCAATATTTAAGTCAGTTGAGTATGTTGTATCTTATATTGCTCTAGATTTCATAATATATGCTTGGACATTAGGCATTTTGCCCTACTTCACCTTGGTGGTTGACATTGTGCCCAAGTAAGTGGTCTTCCTTGGGAATGGGTTTGCTACTAGGAACTCCCTTAAAGAGCCATCATATCGTTCCCAACCATACTTACCACTTTCGATCATTATTCCCCTCCATTTCCTTATCTCTTCAGATTTTAGGGTGTATTGACCCAAGAAGGGGTTGTCCCTCATTCTATGGGAAGAAGAGGATGAAGGCCCAGAGAGATTGATGTTGGGTAGAAGATAAAGACCTTGTATGAACCTTCCAGATGCTTCGCCCAGGGATCACCCAAGAAAGCAGTGCAATGCTTATCTTTGAGTAAAGGGGACCCACAATATAATAAAGAATGCTTAAAAGGTTAGTTGAAAGATAAGAGGTCTCATCACAAGTTGACCCATCACGTCCATGAATATCTAGTGGTATGACATTTCCATCATCTGGTCACCAAACCAGGGTAATTGCTCTCAGTTGCATGGTTGAGAGAAAGGGGGTCTCATCACGAGCCAACCTTCTCATTTCCACTAGGTATTTGTAGGTGACATTGCCATTATCTGGACACCACGCTAGGGAAGTGACCTTCAACCTTTCTTTAAAAATATGAAAGAATAAAAGAATGGCAAATAATGGGCTTGGAAAAAGTGCATTGTGGACAAAGGTACCACACACCCTCTACAAAGGCACCCATGAATGAGACACTACGACCCCTTGTATGTCATGAGCCCTATGCCCATTGAATCTTGACCCCAACCACTTCACCCACTTTACATGGCTTTGAGAGGGATCTCTTGGAAACTCTCCTTGACCTAGGGAAAGATCTACCCAATAGGACACCTTGTCAACCCTCCCATATTCACGCTTGACAAGTTGCATAGTGTCTTTGAGAAATTAATTGTTTCATATAGTAATCTTTGATGCACATGCTTAGGTGGCTCATTTATTGATTAGATTCACTTATCATGATGTTATGACTTGAGATCCTTGGCAAGCGTGCTCATTTGTCTTTGCAGGACCTAGTTGGTGGATAGTTTTGGGAGAACAAACCTAGCTTGGGATTCCACGGGGCTACAAGCCCATAGGTTGGATGCCAAGGATCCACATGTTGGATCACAAATATGAAGAATTGAAGACCTAGAAGATGATGTGGAAGACCTAGCCCAACCCTCACATGCCAAACAATTTACCCAGGAGGGGCAAAACGTCTTCTTTTTGAGGTTGATGTCATACTTGGGGGCTAGGGTTTGGTGGTGGTGTTGCCACACATTGACACATGGACGTTTTGAGGAGGATGAGGCCTTGGCCATGAGGAGATTGCATAGATGCTTGACATGTGGCCTTTGGAGGCCTACCATAGCTTCTCCTAGAAGATGATGTGGAATACCTAGCCCAACCCTCACATGCCAAACAATTTACCCAGGAGGGGAAAAACATCTTCTTTTAGAGGTTGACGTCATACTTGGGGGCTAGGGTTTGGTGGTGGTGTTTCCACACATTAACACATGGACGTTTTGAGGAGGATGAGGCCTTGGCCATGAGGATATTGCATAGATGCTTGACATGTGGCCTTTGGAGGCCTACCTTTGTTTCTCCAACACCAACGACTTGTCCCAAGTGGTAAAACGTCCCCTAAAGGGCTGACGTCCATGTAAAATTAAGGTTTTATTTGTGCAAAGGTGAAATTTTAAAAGAATTGTTTAATATTACTTTGTTAAAGGGGGCAAGATTAGGGTTGTTGACCCCTAGTCTTGTGGTTTACGCATTAATATATGGATAAATCACCTTGGTGACATTTTGTATAAATAAGAGATCATAAGATCTCATTTGGACATAACTCCCTCTTGTGAGAAGACTTGATCTGAAATTTTAGCTACACTTGGCATACTTGTCTCTTGTGCACTTGTTTATGGCTATGTCTTGTGAATTGTTGATGGGGTGAGGCACTAGCCTTGGATGAATGCTTTCTAGCTTTTATGGTGGATTATCTTAGCATCTTCTTGATTTAGCATAGTTTTTACTCTTATGCTATCATTTGTTTCAAGTCAAGGATTATCTTGCTAGGAGCTAAGTGGGAAGTAAAAGAATTTACACCCCCACTCTAGTGTCCATCATTTCTTGCTTCAAGTTCATTGATGTTGCAAGGGTTTGTTTGAGGAAATAAGAGGATTTACACCCCTCATTCTCAAACCCTAACTAGAGATACTTGCCTTGGGAAGTAAGAGGATTTACACCCCCAATCTAGTTCATTTACTTGACTCCATTAACGCAATATTTAAAGGCACTAGTCACTTCTTTTTTACATTGGAGATATATAATCATTGCCTTGGTAGACGTGAAATTTTGTCTTATCTCTTGCTTGGATTTGGTTTGTTACATCGAGAGAACTCTTCCCCTATTAAGGCGTCCCCTCTCTCCCAATACTTAAATTGTTGTTACAAACTTTAACCTACAGCCATTAGGGCTTCATAACCCTAGCTACTAACTCTCTCTTAACTCCTAAACCAAACCTAGAGTAGCTCTTAAATTTTTCTCACTAACTCTACTTACTAGGGCGCATCTTTTGGACTAATTGTTGGAACTTTTCTGTGGTTGATTTTGTTGCTGCATTCCATTGAATGCTACAGCCATAAGGCTGCAATTTTCTGCATAAAATACATGTTACAACAACTTTTTTTATTTAGCCTCAAAGTGCCATTTTTCAATCATAATTGATTGACATATTTATTGATAATATTGATGATTGATCTTATGTTTTACATTCTGATTTAAAATGTTTTATTTGTTGATATAAACCGTTATCTGCTGCTGCAAATTAGGGGCAGAAAACTTAACTTGCTGATCCATACTAACATATATCATTGCAAGTTGGATTTTCTTGTGTCTCGGGCAGGTACAATCATCCGGAGAAGTACTATACCTTTGGAGAAACAATCATTTGACTTACAAGGCATCTTTTTCCACATCTCACTCCACTTAGTGACTTGACTTCTATGGGTGCCACTTCCATATCTATTCATCTACATCTCATTCCCCCGAGGGTCATCGGGATTGCCTCCCTAGAGTGACCTAATCACCCTTGAAGCGTGGGAACTACATCGAGGTGACATTGGGTGTAGGATTCCGAAGTTGTAGCACTTGATTTTATGGTTGGGTCGAGCTTTGCCCAACCTACAACTTGTGCTATAACATTTGAGCGTCGTTGTCGGGGAAGAATTTGAATCTTCTCTGCACCCTAACACACTTTGGTAAGCTATCCAAAAGTATTTCCCTTAGCTTGCCTGGCGACTCCACCTAAGGGATGTTCCCTTTCCCTTGATGAGCCCATCTTGAAGTTCATCTGGAAACTCCACCTTCCCTTAATTCTTCTTTCCCCAAACCTTTTCCCCCTAGGAGTTTCAAGCCTTCTAAGGTTTACAAAGAAGGCCTCCTCTCAAAACTCTCGATGTTAAAACTCTTTTACATAATACCCTCCCTCTTGTTCCAATGGCTCACCCTTAGGAAAGGGACCTCTACAAACCCCTTAACATGGCCAATATCCAAGGTTACCCTAATACAATACCAAAAGAAGTCAACAAGTGGTTGCCAAAGTTCCCAGAAAACAATGTGATAACTGTTGAGGACCACATTTATGTCATGGGTCGGGACATGGACAATTCAAGTATTGAACATGAAGATGTGGCCATGAGGTTATTTGCTTCATCATTGACTGAAGAAGCCCTTGATTGGTTCAAAGGACTCCCTGATAATCATCTCACATCCTATGATGCTTTTTCCAACTTATTCAAGAGCACATGGTCGAAAAAGGTAGATGGTCGGACACTTGGGAGTCAATTAAATCAAGTAAAGAAAAAGGAGAAGGAAACAGTAAAGGAATTCATTACCAGATTTGACAGGTTGTACAATCAAATTCCAACAGATTAACGTCCTATAGCATCATCAGTTCGTCTCCTCTACATAAATTCTTTTGAAGGATAATTCTGATACATTCTCAAAGATAAAAAGCCCACATCATTGGTAGAGGCTAAAGACTTCAGTATCGACATTGAAGAGAATCTCCTTGATTTGAAAATAGAACCTTTTCAAGACAGAAGCAAGAACGAAGGTTTCCAACAACAGTGTTCATGATCTGATTGCTCTCCTGACTAAGAAAATAAACCAAATGAAAACTCAGTTTGTCCAGGTGCAGAATCAGCTTATGAACCATATTACTATAGTGGAAAGAAATCAATCTGCTCCCAGACCTCAGTTTGTCGGACAACAAAGAGATGCCATCGATTGGAAACCAAGACCTCAACAAGAGGCAAAGGCACCATATACTTTAAAACCTGTCGGAACATTTGATATAGAAGCTTGGTGCCTCCCATGCCAAGAACCCCACAAGGAAGATGAGTGTCCTCGACAAGACGAAGATTATCCTGACAATGTAAACTTCATTGATATGATTTGCAATTTCAATGACGAACAAGTTACCCAAGAGCAGATCAATGAAGCCAGAAGAATAGGAGAAAGAGAGGGAGACTCTGGGCCTTGAATAAATTGACAGATTATCAGAAGAAGGAATTAAGGAGGACAGAAATTCCGACCTGCACTAGAAGAAATAAAGCTTCAACCTCTCCATCACATATTGATACTCCTCTTCCATCAACAAAAAAGGTGGCTCCACCACCTCCACCATCGGTATGTTAGTTTCCTCCTAAGTCAACTCCTACAGATGACATTCAATGAAATATAGAGGTTGCAAGCATGTTTGGAGAACTGAATATGACGGTACCGATGACAGAAATGTGTAAGATCCCTTCTGTGAAAAGGGAAATTTTGAAAGTCTTACATGTGCCAATCAAGGAGGAGGATCCTCCCATCATTTTGAATACTAAGTATCTCGATCGGCCAGCGAACAAGAACCCTCCTTTCTATCTTTCATTAGGAATCAAAGGCCTTCGTTTGAGCAACTGCATGCTTGATTCAGGGGCCTCAACAAATGTCATATCATTGAAGGTAATGAAACATCATGGTTTGAAGAAAACCTGACCTTATGGCAATGTGTGTGGTATTGATTCCAAAAAAGTCAAAGTTCTCAGAGTATGTGAGGACATTGAGGTCTTCCTGATTGATTTTCCACATATCAACATTCTCATGGACATAGTAGTGATCAATGTTCCAAATGCTTGGGGGATTCCTTTATCTAGGAGTCGGTCTACTGCTCTTGGGGGCTTCCTTAGCATGGATCTCACCCATGCACACATTCCTATGGAAGATGGCACTTTTAAGATACTATACAATAAATAGAAAGTTGATAGAAACGTGATGGATCTAGATGGTCTTGATTATGCCAGCGAATGTGATTATGATGTGCTCCCACAGACCATTGAGTATGATCCATCTGAGCTACCCTTTATGCAGGAGGACTCCATAGACACGCTTCTTCCATGGACAGATCAATACAAAGATAAACTTGCAAAATACCATGGGAAGGTACCAGGGTCTATCCAAATTTTGAAGAAAGAAGATTAGAAACATGAAGAAATAGTCAGAGATACAGTCCACATAGAGCCTCCACATGATGAGAATACACACCTTGCATCGATTTTAGTGAAGGAAGTCTTGTGCTCATGTAGGACAAAAAAAAGGGAAAGCCCAAATATGACTAGAAAACCAACAATTCATGGTTTGGCCCTTACATCATCAGAAAGAAGTCTGATAAAGAAAGGTGGTATCTGGCAGCATTAGACGAGAGGAAGATGCCACTACCAGTTGGTTTTGATTATGATCATATGAGAACAAGAATGAGTAGGCCACCCTGCACTTGACAGTTTGATGTTTCCTTGCAGGCACAGGTCTACCAGAAGATGTTGTGATTCTCATGCACTCTACGGTGAGCACATGTCCCCAAGTAGGAGCCAGATGTTATCCCCATTTTGTGGATTACTAAGGAGATTATGTCTCAAGGCCCTCAGGTTGTAGATATGGAGTGTCGAGAAGACTACATGGCTAACAATACCCTTTTGCACAGTTGGAAACCCCTCACCACCACAAATGGTCACAGATTTCCAAATGGCATCCATTACATCAGCTGACTTCCGGAAGGCAATGGACCTTTCTCCATGAGGTACAAGTCAGTATTATGGTGAGCTTCATTTCAATATTTAATCCAGTTGAGTATGTCGTATCTTAGATTGCTCTAGATTTCATAATATATGCTTGGAAATTATGCCTTTTACCCTGATTCACCTTGGTGGTTGACATTGTGCCCTAGTAAGTGGTCTTCCCTGGGGATGGGTTTGATACTAGGAACTCCCTTAAAGAGCCATCGTACCGTTCCCAACCATACTTACCACTTTCGATCATTATTCCCCCACATTTCCTTGTCTCTTGGGATTTTAGGGTGTATTGACCCAAGAAGGGGTTGTCCCTCATTCTATGGGAAGAAGGGGTTGAAAGCCCAGAGGGATTAATGTTGGCTAAAAGATAAATGCCTTGTATGAACCTTCCAGATGCTTTGCCTAGGGATCACCCAAGAAAGCAGTGAAATGCTTATCTTTGAGTAAAGGGGAACCAAAATATAATAAAGAATGCTTAAAAGGTTAGTTGAAGGATAGGAGGTCTCATCACGAGCCCACCTATCACGTCCATGAATATCTAGTGGTATGACATTTCCATCATCTGGTCACTAAACCAAGGTAATCCTTGGAGGGAGTGTTGATCTATCTTTGTAGGACCTAGTTGGTGGGCAGTTTTCGGAGAACAAGCCTAGCTTGGGCTTCCATGGGGCTACAAGCCCAAAGGTTGGATGCCAAGGGTCCACATGCCGAATCATAGAGATGAATTAAAGACCTAGAAGAGGATGTGGAAGACCTAGCTCAACCCTCACATGCCAAATGATTTTCCCAGGAGGGGCAAAACGTCTTCTTTTTGAGCTTGACGTCATACTTGGGGGGGATAGGGTTTGGTGGTGGTGTTGCCACGCATTGACACATGGACGTTTTGAGGAGGATGAGGCCTTGGCCATGAGGAGATTGCATAGATGCTTAACATGTGGCCTTTGGAGGCCTACCATAGCTTCTCCAACACCAACAACTTGTCCCAAGTGGAAAAACGTCCCCTAAAGGGATAACGTCCATGTAAAATTAGGGTATTATTTGGGCAAAAGTGAAATTTTAAATGAATTTTTTAATATTACTTTATTAAAGGGGGCAATATTAACATTGTTCACCCCTAGTCTTGTGGTCTACCCCTTAATATATGGACAAGTCACCTTGGTGACGTTTTGTATAAATAAGAGATCATAAGATCTCATTTGGACATAACTCCCTCTTGTGAGAACACTTGATCTAAAATTTTCACTACACTTGGCATATTTGTCTTTTGTGCACTTGTTTATGGCTATCTCTTTTGAATGGTTGATGGAGGAGTGAGGCGCTAGCCTTGGATGAATGGTTTCCATCTTTTATGATTTGGTATGGTTTTTACTCTTATGCTATCATTTGTTTCAAGTCAAAAATTATCTTGCTAGGAGCTAAGTGGGATGTAAGAGCATTTACACCCTCTCTCTAGTCTCCATCATTTATTGCTTCAAGTTCATTGATGTTGCAAGGGTTTGTTTGAGGCACTAGGATTTACACCCCGAAGGAAGTAGCATCTCTAGTTCATTTACTTGACTCCATTAACCCAATATTATAGGCACTAGTCACTTCTTTTTTGCATTGGAGATACAAAATCATTGCCTTGGTAGACATGACATTTTGTCTTTTGAAAGATCTCTTGCTTGGAGTTGGTTTGTTACATCGAGAGGACTCTTCCCCTACTAGGATGCCCCCTCTCTCTCACTACTTAAATTGTTGTTACAAACTTTAACCTGCAGCCATTAGGGTTTCATAACCCTAGCTATTAACTCTTTCTTAACTCCTAAACTAACCCTAGACTAGCTATTAAATTTTTCTCACTAACTCTACTAACTAGGGCACATCTTTTGGACTAATTGTTGGCACTTTTCTGTGGTTGATTTCTTTGCTGCATGCTATTGAATGCTACAGCCATATGGCTGCAACTTTCTGCAGAAAATACATGTTACAACAGCTTGCTATCATTTGTTTCAAGTCAAGGATTATCTTGCTAGGAGCTAAGTGGGAAGTAAGAGCATTTACACCCTCACTCTAGGAGCTAAGTGGGAAGTAAGAGCATGTATCTTCTGCAAAAAATACATGTAACAACAGCTTGCTGATTTACAATGTTTTATTTGCTGGTATAAACCATTATTTTCTGCTCCAAATTAGGGACAGCAAGCTTAAATTGCTGATCCATACTAACATATATCATTGCAAGTTGGATTTTCTTGTGTCTCGGGAAGGTACAATCATCCGGAGAAATACTATACCTTTGGGGCAACAATCACTTGACTTACATGGCATCTCTTTCCACATCTCACTCCACTTAGACTTGACTTCTAGGGGTTCCACTTCCATATTCATTCATAGGGTCACTGGGATCACCTCCCTAAAGTGACCAAGTCAAACTTGAAGCACAGGACCTACATCGAGGTGACATTGGGTGTAGGATTCCCAAGTTGTATTACTTGATTTTGTGGTTGGGTCGGGCTTTTCCCAACCTACAACTTGTGCTATAACAGTCCAATTTCTTGTTGTAATGTGGTGTCTAAAATCATAGCAAAGGTGTTATCAAGGCGATTGAATCCTATCTTGAGTGAGATTATCTCTAAGGAGTCGTTTGGATTTCTACAACACAAAGAAATCCATGATGCAGTCATAGTAGCTCAGGAAGTTTTTCATTCTAGTAAAAGATCGAAACAAAAGGCCTAAGGCAAGGATGCCCTATCTTGTCCTTTCTATTCCTCATCATAGCAGAGGCCCAGAGAAAAGTGATTACAGAAGCAAAGGAAGCAATATCAATTAGGGGGCTAAAGGTATCGAAAAGGGAAATGATCACACGTATTTTATTTATGGACGATGTCTTTTGCTATACCAAAGGGCTCCTTAAGGGATATTTCGACATTGAAAGGTGCA
Source organism: Picea glauca (assembly GCA_000966675.3). Lineage (NCBI taxonomy): Eukaryota > Viridiplantae > Streptophyta > Pinopsida > Pinales > Pinaceae > Picea > Picea glauca. The sequence goes on along the minus strand of JZKD02S1672853.1, from coordinate 893,626 downwards.
CTCGATTTATTTTGCTCTACCAAAGGCATGGAATTTAATTTCAACAAATCATGCCTAATCCCCCACCAGTGCTCGATAGCAGAGAAGAAGCAAATTGGCAATATTTTTTCGATTCCTATGCAAAATTTGGATGAGGCTTCAAATATCCAAGGTTCCATCTCAAGCTAGATTACTATAGGTTTATCAATTGGGGATGGCTAGTCAAAAAGGTCGAAACCCGAGTATCAGTGTGGGTAAACAAACTTTGGTCCAAGGTAATATTCCCAGTCCTATTGAAGTCGGTACTGGAAAGTATTCCTATCTTTTGGACATCTGTCGCAACAATTCCAAAAGGAATCCTCACTAAGATTCATAAAATCAGTTTCCAATAGGCTCGCGAAAATCGGGAGGATTCCTTTGGAAAAATGGTTCGACATAGCAGCCCGCAAGGATCTTAGCAAATGGGGGATTAAGAGCATCTATTTCTTTGTGCAGATGCTAGCAAGAAGAAACCTATGGAAATTTTTATCCATGGTTTCTATCTTGAAATTCCCTGTTTTTCCACACTTTTTGTCTTTAATTTCTCATAATAACTCTTCTTCTCTCTTTTAGTAGGACAACTAACTGGAACAATAGACTCCAGAGCACCCACTGGTGGGCGCGATATCTCTCGTCTTGCTTCTTACATTGGGGCAAATGATTGATTGGGGTCGTGTCTTGACCTTGTAAATCTCGCGTTTATGTTGGTCTTGATGCCTCATGGTGTGGATTGAGCAAATAAATTAATCATTTCGATGTTAAGACCACAGAGGATAGGCAATATTATATATGTAATCGATTCCGTTGGAATTATGAGATATTATGCTAGCTACATGTTATTTCGGTAACTAATAGGCCCAGGGAGATAAGTGCATAAATCTAGACAACCAGAGAGATAAGATTAAGTAAGTCGTGGGGCTTTCTTAAAGTTGTTGACCTTCCTGCCCCTCCCTCCCTCTCATGTATGTCAATCCACCCTCTTATGTATGAGGGGCGTTCCTTGCTCAGATATACTATAAATGAAACCTTAATAGGTGCTCTCGCTAACGCTTGCTTCTGAGATGACAATAGGGGTATTAGATTCTCACCAAAATAACTCCAAATCCCGACAAAAATACCTTGACTACGATAATTAGATCCATAAACCTTGAGATACTATACATGTTCATCGATCTCTGCCCAATACACCCGGCAATGCACCCAGCCAAACCAACAGAGCCATAATCCAAATCCGCTCAAGTCTTATTTGAATCCTACTCCGAATACGAAGCTTTAATTTCGGCATAGTTTTGTGGCCGCCAAAAATCTGGCTCTAACAAGTAAAGATATGCATGATCGTTGATGGGTGATCTAATATGCAGCCCTCCCATTGGCAAAGTCTCGGTTATGTGGTCGAGGATTCGTAGTACAAGGCCATCGATGTTGGGCATCCGTCATTAAAGATGTAGCTGAAATGGTGAAATCTCGGGGATTTTCATAACCCTATTGTGCAAAAATGGGATATGCATTCAAAATGGATGTCCAAGTTATGATATGTATCATGACCTGGATGGAAATTAACCGAGTCATCTTTTTTGTCTAGTCATAAGTATTTCTTTTTTTTCCACTCTTTACTACTATTTAAGTTATTACACTGTTAGCACAGGGCACCACTGTGACTCCTTTCTACGGGCCTGGTCAAGGAGGTTGTGTTGCCTCCATCATCCAAATTGACAGTTATAGGGGATAGAGACCATTGTTTGAACAACTTTTGTAGTAAATACACTTGATCCAGTCGTTCCTTTAGGGCACAAATACAATCGAAACCAAACCTTTCTCCGTCGACAAGAACCGACATCCTTGCAGTGGCTCCTAGAAAAGGTAGAAAATAGTTGGGCAGGGAATAGTAGGAAATAAAGCGAAAGTTGAACAATGAAATTCAAGCAAGGTTAGGCTGGTGACATGGAAAAAAGAAATCTAGGTCTAGCAAAAAACCACCTAAATTGACCTCGCACCCTCCTCCCTCGCATGAAACTTTGTAACGCATCCTTCACTACTCAAGAAGGGTGTTGATGCATGAATGGGGGCTCTCTATATTTCTTTTCCAAGGGAAGGGGGCTATTTTTAACCCGCTATAAAGAGAGCCTAAGTGCTAGGCCAACCAAAAATAGCATATATCACAACCCACAACAACATTCAACGATTTTGAACCCACTGGTTGGCGTTGTATCGCCCGCCTTGCTTCCTACGTTGGGGCAAATGATTAATTTGTGTTGTGTCTTGACCTTGTACATCTCGCGTTTGTGTTGGTATTGATGCCTCTTGGTGTGGATTGAGCAAATAAATTAATTATTTCGATGCTAAGACCACAGAGGACAGACAATCTTTGAGATGTAATCGATTCCGTTGCAATAATTAGATATTATGCTACATGTTATTTCGATAACTAATAGGCCCAGGGAGATAACTGCATAAATCCAGAGAGCCAAAGAGATAAGAATCAGTAAGTCGTGGGGCTTTCTCAAAGTTGTTGAGCTTCCTGCCCCTCCCTCTCATGTATGTCAATCTTCCTTCTTATGTATGATGGGGGTTCCTTGCTCAGATATACTATAAAGGAAACCTTAATAGGCACTCTCGCTAACGCTTGCTTCTGAGATGACAATAGGGGTATCAGATTCTCACCAAAATAACTCAAAATCCCGACAAAAATACCTTGACTATGATAATTAGATCCATAAACCTTGAACTACTATACATGTTCATGGATCTCTGCCCAATGCACCCGGCAGCGTGCCCAGCCAAACTAGCGAAGCCATAGTCCAAATCTGCTCAAGGCTTATCTAAATCCTACTCCAAATCTGAAGCTTTAATTTCGGCATAATTCCGTGGCCGCCAAAGATCTGGCTCTAACAAGTAAAGATCTGCATGATTGTTGATGGGTGATCTAATATGCAACCTGCCCGTTGGTAAAGTCTCAATTATGTGGTCGAGGATTCGCAGTACGAGGCCATCGATCTTGTGCATCCCTCATTAAAGATGTAGCTTAAATGGCGAAATCTCTGGGATTTTCATAACCATGTTGTGCAAAAATGGGATATGCATTTGAAATGGATGTTCGAGTTATGATATGTATCATGACCTAGACGGAAATTAACCAAGTCATCTTTTTGTCCAGTCATAAGTATTTCTTTTTTGTCCACTCTTTATTACTATGTTAAGTTATTACACTGTTAGCACAGGGAACCACTTTGATTCCTTTCTACGAAGGTTGTGTTGCCTATGTCGTCCAAATTGATAGTTATAGGGGATAGAGACCATTGTTTGAACAACTTTTGTAGTAATTCCACTTGATCAAGTCGTTCCTCTAGGGCACAAATACAGTCGAAACCAAACCTTTCTCCATCGATAGGAACCGACATCCTTGCAGTGGCTCCTAGAAAAAGTATAGAAAAGGTAGAAAATAGTTGGGCAGGGAACCATAGGAAATAAAGTGAAAGCTGAACAGTGAAATTCAAGCAAGGTTAGGTTGGTGACATGGAAAAAAGAAAGCTAGGTCGAGCAAAAAACCACCTAAATTGACCTCGCACCCTCCACCCTCGCATGAAACTTTGCAATGCATCCTTCACTGCTCAAGAAGGGATTTGATGCATGAATGGGGGCTCTCTATATTTCTTTTCCAAGGGAACGGGGGTTATTTTTAACCCACTATAAAGAGAGCCTAAGTGCTCGGCCAACTGGAAATAGCGTATATTATAACCTGCAACAATGGCCAACTATTTTGAACCCACTAGCTGGCAATGTATCGCTCGCCTTGCTTACTACATTGGGGCAAATGATTGATTGGGGTCGTGTCTTGACCTTGTACATCTTGCGTTTGTGTCGGTCTTGATGCATCGTGGTGTGGATTGAGCAAATAAATTAATCATTTCGATGTTAAGACTATAGAGGATAGGCAATCTTTGAGATGTAATTGATTCCATTGGAATAATTAGATATTATGCTACATGTTATTTCGGTAACTAATAGGCCGAGGAGATAAGTGCATAAAGCCAGACAGCTAGAGCGATAAGAATAAGCAAGTCGTGGGGCTTTCTCAAAGTTGTTGAGCTTCCTGCCCCTCTCTCTCATGTATGTCAATCTGCCCTCTTATGTATGAGGGGGGTTCCTTGCTTGGATATACTATAAAAGCAACCTTAATAGGCGCTCTCGCTAATGCTTACTTCTGAAATGACAATAGGATTATCAGATTCTCACCAAAGTAACTCGAAATCCCGACAGAAATACCTTGACTACGATAATTAGATCCATAAACCTTGAGCTACTATACATGTTCGTGGATCTCTGCCCAATGCACCCGGCAACGCGCCCAACCAAACCAGGGAAGCCGTAATCCAAATCCGCTCAAGGCTTATCTGAATCTTACTCTGAATCCAAGATTTAATTTCGACATAATTTTGTGGTCGCCAAATATCTGGCTCTAACAAGTAAATATTTGCATGATTGTTGATGGGTGATCTAATATGTAGCTCGCCCGTTGGTAAAGTCTCGGTTATGTGGTCGAGGATTCGTAGTACAAGGCCATTGATCTTGGGTGTCCGTCATTAAAGATGTAGCTAAAATGGTGAAATCTCGAGGATTTTCATAACCCTTCTATGCAAAAATGTGATATGCATTCAAAATGGATGTCCGAGTTATGATATGTGTCATGACCTTGACGGAAATTAACTGAATCATCTTTTTTGTCCAATCATAAGTATTTCTTTTTTGTCCACTCTTTACTACTATGTTCAGTTATTACACTATTAGCACAGGGCACCATCGTGGCTCCTTTCTACGGTCCCGGTCTAGGAGGTTGTGTTGCTTCTATTGATATTATGGTAGCTGCGGGAGGTATTTACCTCCACGTGTAACCTAACGAGAATAGAATATTCCAGGAAGCAAGAAGAAACCTTAAATAGTTGGATAATAACCCTAGAAGAAAATTCGGCTTAAGAGAATGATTTGTATTAAGTTATTAGTCTCCAAGAGAAGAAGTCGACCCAGCTAAGTGACTTGGAGGACTATAAATAAAGGGCGCTTGAGCTCATTTGTACTCACCTTTCAAAACTACATAAGGCGGTGGTGCAAGTTTGGAGAAGAGTTGCAGTTGCAACTGCTGCAACTAGCAGATTTCGGTTTTGGCCTGGACTCTCTCTTGGTTATGGTTTGGAATTTCTGTTTGGCCTCTTTTGGTTATTCTTGCTTGGTGCGCTATCCTTGGAGAGAGGTGTGCCACCTTGTTTGGGTATTAAGCCTAGGGTTGGCTTCCGGAATCATTCTCTGTCAAGGTTAAGGTGCTCGAGGGTGGCTTCGGCCTATGGTTCGGTGACAATATTACCATATTGTCTATGGTTAAACGAGCACATCCATTATATTCTAACAGGTTATGAGCCCACACTATCTTCGGACAGTCTAACCGCTGGAAGATAGATTGAAAGGATTTTCTCAGTTGCAATTGCAGCCAGTTTCTTCTACAGTAACGAAACCCTAACCCTCTTGTTTGTTGAAATAATGTAACTCCAAAGAGCATTCTTATTATTATTTTATTATTGGATTAAATCCCCATTGCGGATTAATCATGTCATTATTATTATTATTTTTATTGGATTAATCCCCATTGTATAAGCTATTTATGAACATTGTATAAGATATTTATGATAAGGAAGTTTTTGCTGGGTTTTCTTCCCCTAGAGGGTTTCCCAGGATAAATGTTGTGTCTCTTGTGAATGTGTATTTCTCAGTGATCTTATTCTTATTATGCTCTTATCTAATGAATTGAAAATAACTATAATAATGGCATAAACATTAACATGGTATCAGAGCCAACCTGGAGGAAGCACAATTTGCAAGAGGAAAAACGTCACTGTTACCGTACCCAAAAATTAGGGTTTTGCAAAAGTGAGTATTTTCAACTCCCTAACATCCTAGAAAGCTGCGCCCTCCCCCAAGGATCAATTTGGCACCTAGAGCGCACCTTTTCATTGGATGGATCTCCCGAAAAGTGAAACCCTAGTTTCACAAAAGTACCAGAAGTACCAGAAGTACCAGAGTACCAGAAGTGTCGGAAGCACCAGTCCAGAAATCCGCAGATCAGATTTGACAGGGTAAAATTTGGACTTTTTTCAAATCTAAGGACACCAGGCTACTCGCCTCAGCCAAGCGCAACTCCTGGTAAGGTCAAAACTTGATTTCAAGCACTTTCAATTTTTGGTTATTTTTGTTGCCGAAAGTACAAGATATCTGCAAACACAAAGCTTGTTGAGAAATTAGAAGGCATAGACAACTTCCATGCCTGGAAGTATAAGATCGGTCTGATCCTTGCAGAGAATGACCTATCAATATTTATCAAATAAGAAGTGAAAGAACCTGAAGCTGTCGTAGAGAAAGCGAAGCATCAGAAGGACTCAATCAGGGCTCAGAGAATCATTGCAGATTCAATCAAAGACCACCTGATCCTGTATGTATCGTCAAAAGAAACCTCGAAGGAGATGTTTGATGCTCTAAGCAAACTATATGAAGGAAAGAACATCAATCGAAAGATGAATCTCAGAACTCAATTGAAGAATACCAAGATGCAGAAAGGAGAAATGATTCAAGAATACTTGTCCTGTCTTCGAGATAAAAGAACAGTTGAAAGCGATTGGAGACACCATCGACGAAGACGAATTTGTAATAACCTCCCTAAAGCAAGACCTTGGGATGCCTTCATCCAGTCAGTATGCGACAGAAAGGAGAAACTACAGTTTGAAAGCCTATGGGAAGAATGCACCCAAGAAGAGACAAGGGTAGCCAACCGTGAAG
>JZKD02S1672853.1:862273-874943 GCA_000966675.3 Picea glauca | reverse complement strand
AAAAGGAGGTTGCCCCCTCGAAGAGGCTTATTATCTGAAATTATCTCTTTTTCAAGACGTTGAGTACTTTTCCTGAGGTTTTTCTATGCTATATTGATGTTTGGTTCTTAACAGAGCCCTGCCACGATGTTATGAGCTAGCAGGAAACAAAAGAGTTGAATTCAACTATGATATACTATAATGATCAGAGCTATATGAAGGCTTAAGAGAAAACCAGTTTTCTAGAAAGACCGAAATACATTGAAATCGAGCATTACATTCTCCGTGATGAAGTCCCGAAAAGAAAAGTGATTCTCCAATATCTAACTCCACAGATGAGTAGATAGCAGACATTTTGGTAAATCCTATGTCCAAGATGAAAGAGTTTGCATACTCAAGAAACAAGCTAAAGCCTGTGGAGATGACTTCCTTATTAAAAGGGAAGAGATGACTCCCAGGTTGGGAGCGAGCACTGATGTGCTATTGATTTATGGACAATCATTTTTCAAGTTCGAAAAATGGTCCAGGATGAGTAGTTCCTTTACAGTTCGGAAAGTGGCTTGAGATTTTTGACGGACAGGCATTTTCCAATTCGAAAAATGGTCCAGATCGAACGGTCATTTTGGTAATGAAAATGGTTCGATGGATTGTTGATGTACCATAGACAACGATTCCCCTTGTGGCCAATGTGGGGGAATGGTCTAGGACAGTCTCTCTTCTTGGCAGTCACTCTCAGTAGTGGTCAAGAAGACTGGTTCGCCTCGCCGAACAGTCATTCTTTTGAAGCTCACAGTTGTGAGCAATTTCAAAGAATGGTCTGTTTTGGAGGTTGGTGCAGGACAGTCATTCCCTTAGGGCAAATTCATTTTCTCCAGGTTGCACTTTGTTTAGTGTCGAAAGAATTGTCTGGATAGGTGAATGGTCCAGGTTCAACAATCAGGGATAGGCACTCCCTAGGACAGACTCATTCTCTCCAGATTTCACTTTGTTTGGTGTCGGAGGAATGGCCCAGATAGGTGAATGGTCTAGGCTCAGAAATCAGAACAGTTATTCTTCTATGCTTGAGAAGAATAGTCCAGTAGCTCATGATTGATGTTTTACCTTACTGAGGGCAGATGCTCTTCCAGATCTCACAGACGTGAGTGGAAGAATGGCCCAGATGATTCAGTTTATATCATGACATTGTTTTTCTGGGCAGGTTGATATCAGATGATATGTTTTCTATGGAGACTATATGTTTATGGACAGTAGATGTATGCCACTGTGGTGGATGTGTTCCATTGGTTGTGACTATGTGTCACTGATTAAGTAGTTGTGTATTGCTTGGTGTGGTAGTGTACCACTGGATTGTAGTTGTGTGCTACTATGGATAGACACAATTGTGTTCTATTGAATGACAGTGTTTTCACTACCATTAGTAGTGTTGAAAATGATTATCAGCTAGATGAATAGTCTGTGTGCTTGTGGACGGACATTCTCCAAGTAGAGAAAGGTCCAGATAAAACAGATTGTTGGTGGACAGGTATTCTCTCTGTGGAGAATGATCCAGGTTCACAGTTTGTTGACATGTCATGGACTAATATTTTCCTAAGGCGCAGATTGTGGCCCAATTAGGAAAATGGTTCAATACCGATATTTTCTAAGGCATACAGGTTGAGACAAATCTCTATAAATTGATTAGAAAATAGTCCTAGATTGACATTTCTATAAGAATGGTCTCTGTAGTCCATGGCGCAACTTTTAGCATCTATTGGGATAGTCATTCTTCTAGGATGTATGTCCAGATTAGAAGAATGGTCCTCGTATCACTACTTGGAGTGAGTGACTTATCCAGCATCATGTCTGATTACTCGGATGGAGTATGGTTTCGAGAGATGATGCAGTTGATATTATCAGATGGCACTATTAGAGATGATGGTGCTCGTGATCTAATCATGAGATAGTCTATACGACTATGATGATGCTACCGGTTCAATGGTATGTTTGTGCTCAAGACCATTGCCTTCAATACCTCCCTAGCCAGGAGGGAGTGTTGATATTATGGTAGCTGTGGGAGGTATTTACCTCCACGTGTAACCCTGACGAGAATAGAATATTCCGAGAAGCAAGAAGAAACCCTAAATAGTTGGCTAATAAACCTAGAAGACAAGTTGGCTCAAGAGAATGATTTGTATAAAGGATGCTTGAGCTAATTTGTACTCACCTCTCAGAACTGCATAAGGCGATGGTGCACAAGTTTGGAGAAGAGCAACAGTTGCAACTACTACAACTAGCAGATTTCAGTTTTGGCTTGGACTCTCTCTTGGTTATGGTTTGGACTTTCTGCTTGGCCTCTTTTGGTTATTCTTGCTTGGTGCACTATCCTTGGAGAGAGGTGTGCCACCTTGTTTGGCTATTAATCCTAGGTTTTGCTTCCATAATCATTCTCTGTCAAGGTTAAGGTGCTCGGGGGTGGCTTCGGCCTATGGTTGGGTGACAATATTGCTATAATGCCTATTGTTAAGCAAGCACATCCATTATATTCTAACAACCTCTGTCGTCGAAATTGACAGTTATAGGGGATAGAGACCGTTGTTTGAACAACTTTTGTAGTAAATCCACTTGATCCAATCGTTCCTCTAGGGAAAAAATACAATCTAAACCAAACCTTTCTCCATCGACAGGAATAGGCATCCATGCAGTAGCTCCTAGAAAAGGTAGAAAATAGTTGGGCAAGGAACAGTAGGAAATAAAGTGAAATTTGAACAGTGACATTCAAGCAAGGCTAGGCTGGTGACAAGGAAAAAAGAAAGCTAGGTCGAGCAAAAAACCACCTAAATTGACCTTGCACCCTCCACCCTCGCATGAAACTTTGTAATGTGTCCTTCACTGCTCAAGAAGGGCGTTGATGCATGAGTGAGGGCTCTCTATATTTCTTTTCCAAGGGAAGGGGGATATTTTTAACCCACTATAAAGAGAGCCTAAGTGTTAGGCCAACCGGAAATAGTGTATATTACAACCCGCAACCACAATCAACTATTTTGAACCCACTTGTTGGCGTTGTATTGCCCGCCTTGCTTCCTACGTTGGGACAAATTATTGATTGGGGTCGTGTCTTGACCTTGTACATCTCGTGTTTGTGCTGGTCTTGATGCCTCATGGTGTGGATTGAGAAAATAAATTAATCATTTCGATGTTAAGACCACAGAGGAAAGGCAATCTTTGAGATGTGATCGATTTCGTTGGAATAATTAGATATTATGCTACATGTTATTTCGGTAACTAATAGGCCCAGGGAGATAAGTGCATAAAGCCAAACAACCAGAGAGATAAGAATTAAGCAAGTTGTGGGGCTTTCTCAAATTTGTTGAGCTTCATGCCCCTCCATCTCATGTATGTCAATCCGCCCTCTTATGTATGAGGGGGGTTCCTTGCTCGGATATACTATAAAGGCACCCTTAATAGGCACTCTCGCTAACGCTTGCTTCTAAGATGACAATAGGAGTATCAGATTCTCACCAAAGTAACTCGAAATCCCAATAGAAATACCTTGACTATGATAATTAGATCCATAAACCTTGAGCTACTAGACATGTTCATTGATCTCTGCCCAATGCACACCCAACAATGCGCCCAACCAAACCAATGAAGCCATAATCCAAATCTGCTCAAGGCTTATCTGAATCCTACTCTAAATCCAAAGCTTTAATTGCAGCATAATTTTGTGGCCGCCAAAGATCTGGCTCTAACACATAAAGATTTGCATGGTCGCAGTACAAGGCCATCGATCTTGGGCGTCCGTCATTAAAGATGTAGCTGAAATGGGGAAATCTCAAGGATTTTCATAACCCTGCTATGCAAAAATGGGATATGCATTCGAAATGGATGTCTGAGTTATGACCTGGACAGAAATTAACCGAGTCATCTTTTTTGTCCAGTCATAAGTATTTTTTTTTGTCCACTCTTTACTACTATGTTAAGTTATTACACTGTGAGCACAAGGCACCACCATGACTCCTTTCTACGGGCTTGGTCTAGGAGGTCGTATTGCCTCTGTCCTCCAAATTGATAGTTATAGGGGAAAGAGACCGTTGTTTGAACAACTTTTGTAGTAAATCCACTTGATCCGGTCGTTCCTCTATGGCACAAATACAATCAAAACCAAACCTTTCTCCATTGACAGGAACTGACATCCTTGTAGTGACTCCTAGAAAAGGTAGAAAATAGTTGGGCGGGGAACCGTAGGAATAAAAGAAAAAGTTGAACAGTGAAATTCAAGCAAGGTTAGGTGGGTGACATGGAAAAAAGAAAGCTAGGTCGAGCAAAAAAACACCTAAATTGACCTCGTAACCTCCACCCTCGCATGAAACTTTGTAACGCATACTTCACTGCTCAAGAAGGGTGTTGATGCATGAATGGGGATCTCTATATTTCTTTTCCAAGGGAAGGGGAATATTTTTAACCCGCTATAAAGAGAGCCTAAGTGCTACGCCAACCAGAAATAGCGTATATTACAACCTGCAACAACAGTCAACTATTTTGAACCCGCAACTTAAGCGTCGGAACAAAATCTTGACTTATCAGTCGAAACAAAAGATTTACTTATTTCAGGTTTTCTTCTCGTCTTTCCACCCCAATGGAATCCACTTTCTCGATGTTACCACTGACCTGATGATTGAGTTTATTCAAGTTCAATATGCACCCAGGAGGACTAGGTAGGCATATGACCACTTCCAGAAACATTTCTTTACCTATCTATCTCTGCTGAGGAAGACTGCACCAAACCTTTCATTACTAGACCTTATCCTTATCCCAATCTGTATCCTGAATAATTTCCCTTCTGTGTAAGTCACCAGTTTAGCATTGGAACTAAAATTGGATGGGAGATTGGGACTATATTTAAGTGTGATCATAGCATTTTTTAGGTCCTTTCTGTATGTTGCACAGGGGTGTGCAAACCTCCAGTTAGGGGGGTGTATGATGGACCCTCAGAGTACCCTCCATGAAGCTTTTGTATGATGGAACAAAAGCTTGACTTATCGATCGAAACAAAAGCTTTACTTATTTCTGGTTTTCTTCCCGTCTTTCCACCCCAATGGACTCCACTTTCTCGATGTTACCACTGACCTGATGATTGAGTTTATTCGAGTTCAATATGCACCTAGGAGGACTAGGTAGGCATATGACCACTTCCAGAAACATTTATTTACCTATCTATATCTGCTGAGGAAGACTGCACCAAACCTTTCATTACTAGACCTTATCCTTATCCCAATTTGTATCCCGAATAATTTCCCTTCTGTGTAAGTCACCAGTTTAGCATTGGAACTAAAATTGGATGGGAGATTGGGACTATATTTAAGTGTGATCATAGCATTTTTTTAGCTCCTTTCTGTATGTTGCACAGGGGTGTGAAACCCTCCAGTTAGGGGGGTGTATGATGGACCATCAAAGTACCCTCCATGAAGCTTTTGTATGATGGAACAAAAGCTTGACTTATCGATCGGAACAAAAGCTTTACTTATTTCTGGTTTTCTTCCCGTCCTTTCACCCCAATGGACTCCACTTTCTCGATGTTACCACTGACCTAATGATTGAGTTTATTCGAGTTCAATATGAACCCAAGAGGACTAGGTAGGCATACGACCACTTCCAAAAACATTTCTTTACCTATCTATCTTTGCTAAGGAAGACTGCACCAAACCTTTCATTACTAGACCTTATCCTTATCCCAGTCTGTATCCCGAATAATTTCCCTTCTGTGTAAGTCACCAGTTTAGCATTGGAACTAAAATTGGATGGGAGATTGGGACTATATTTAAGTGTGATCATAGCATTTTTTTAGCTCCTTTCTGTATGTTGCACAGGGGTGTGCAACCCTCCAGTTAGGGGGGTATATGATGGACCCTCAGAGTACCCTCCATGAAGCTTTTGTATGATGGAACAAAATCTTGACTTATCGGTCGAAACAAAAGCTTTACTTATTTCCGGTTTTCTTCCCGTCTTTCCACCCCAATGGACTCCACTTTCTCGATGTTACCACTGACCTGATGATTGAGTTTATTCTAGTTCAATATGCACCCAAGAGGACTAGGTAATCATACGACCACTTCTGAAAACATTTCTTTACCTATCTATCTTTGCTGAGGAAGACTGCACCAAACCTTTCATTACTAGACCTTATCCTTATCCCAATCTGTCTCCCGAATAATTTCTCTTCTATGTAAGTCACCAGTTTAGCATTGGAACTAAAATTGGATGGGATATTGGGACTATATTTAAGTGTGATCATAGCATTTTTTTAGCTCCTTTTTGTATGTTGCACAGGGATGTGCAACCCTCCAATTAGGGGGGTGTATGATGGACCCTCAGAGTACCCTCCATGAAGATCCATAAAGGAAGGAAGGAAGGTAGGTAGGTCCTCTCAGGTCTTTCCCTTTCCAAAGTTGACCAACCAAAACCTAAATGGTTCCCCAAAGACTGTTGTTTTGCCTCATATTTTCTATCAAGAGTTATGTAGTGCTCATTAGTTTCCTTCGAGACAATTTCAGAGACGACAGTTATTCTTGAGTATGTTCCTTCAAATTCACAGGTTGTACGTGCGATAAATGGCATCATAAGAAGATGCACTATGTGCCCAAGGTATTTTATTTATTCCCTTATCAAGGAGTGACGGGAATCCCTATAAAGAGGTATGAGAGTTATTTCCTTCTCGTGCAATTAGAACATATGCTGCAATTCTTTAAATAGACCTCTCACTATCCTACCTATGACCAAAATCAGGCAATTGCAATACTATCGTAGCCTGCAGCCACGTGCCAACACTACTCTTTTGAGTGTGATTTTAAATACTACTCCCTATTGGCTGACACACGCTGGCTGAGATGCGGTTCCACAGGGGATGCTACCTTCTCCTCTACCACGCATGTTATTAGCTAATGGGTGATTCCTCTCCTGCTTGCTCTCGGTCTCCAACAGAGACTTGATGAGGGATCACCTGATAGCAGGAATTCCGAGCAACCACAATTGAATTCATGCCTGGGTTGATATATATCCACAAGAATCTAAGCCAGTTCAAAAGCCACAACTCATTGCTCTCTAATGGATAAATGGCTACTCTTTCAGGGCCAATGCTCTTTCGGTGGCTTGGTTGCTTTTCTACATGGTTTCTTTAACGCTTGGTAATACTCGCGTCAATAGCACAAGGTTCCAAATCAAGGATCAATCCATGAGAACCCTGCAATTGAAATATATGAAAAGGGTTGTCTCGATCTTGTCCAAGTAAAGGTGCTAGACCTAATGCTTGACCTGTTGTTCCTACTTAACATGTCTCGACTAATCCTATTGTTCCAAGGAGTGATGCAAATCCAAAGCAAATAGTTTCATATCCTTTAGTTGCATAACCCGTTCGAAAGCCTATTCCTGTGAAAGTGGAAATATAAAAGAAGAGGCTACCTCGTACCTGTGTAAGCATCTATGTCAGGGGTGAATCTGGTTGAGCGAAGGAAAGTTGTGGGCTCCCCTATGTCTCGAAACTCTACCACTGATGCTGCCCTTTTACGCCTTTGAGTCTGGTCCCGACCGAATGAATTGGATGATCTACTCCCACCTCCTGCTGCCCTTTCTCCCTCTATTACTATCTCTGCTACTTACTCGTAATTGAAGGAGAATCCATATGGCCCAGAGTTCTTCAATCGAAGAACTTTCTGGATTTATCTACGGAAGAGTGGTTCCTAGCCTGCCATGGGATCCATAGTCTGGAAAGCCCTGGTCTCAAACTTTCCACTGGTTGGCGACTAGACTACTTGGAAAATTGGCAACGATCGAAAGGTTCGCCTCGAGGAGGACCCCTATCTAGGAGCAAGTAACAATTTTTGTCTCATCTAGGCCCTAAGATCGCAAAATATATACACTCTGAGTGAAGGAGAAGCCCAATACCCTCAATCAAGAGACAGAGATGGGTGGAAATCAACAAACTCGGGTTTGCTTGGAGCTGAAGCCGAAGAATGAAGCCAATTTATTGGTCTTATGGTTTCCAATTTCATTTCGCTTGTGGAGGAAGATCTAGATATACCCTATGCTGGTCTAAAAACCCAAAATCGGGGGATTTCACAACAAAAATGGGATACAAAGTTTGGGCCAAATCTCAATTTGAAGGGGACAAAAAATGGTGGTGGAGCCTAATCTAGAAGATTAGTGCTCCATTAAAGTACAAAATAACATTGTGGTTGGCTCTGAACAACAATTTTTTAACTTGGGATAATAGATTAAAACAAGGATGGAATGGTCCCAACAGATGCCCTTTATGCAAGTCCCATGAAGAATCTATCTCACACATTTTTATTGATTATGTTTATGCAGTTCAAGTAATGAAGATAGTTCAAGAAAAGCTTATTCCAAAGTCAGCCTGGAACAAACCCAGACTGTAGGATTGTCTCAAGGATTGGATGGCAAACAAAGCGATCCAAAATTTAGCAGGGATTTCAAGCATTATGGTTAATAATCTGTGGTGGTCTTGTAACTCTAGAACCTTCAAGGACAAGGATATCCCACCTGAAATAACAACAGGCATCACATTAAATCTTTCCAAAGAATTTGAGATGAAGCTAAAGACCAAGAATCCAAGGAACCTGTCCATGCCCACGCTTGATTATTAAATACCTTTGGGATATTTTTATGGGGCATGTCAAGGACACCCCCCTACCCCCCTCTCTATGGAGTGGGAGTGGTCATGTTCCTGAATCACAAACACTACTTGCATATCAGATATGCCCTAGGTGCAGGAACAAACGACAAGGCCAAGTTCATAGCATTATGGATGATGATGGAAGCAGCAACTAAAAAGGACATCGAGAAATTGCAGGTCATGGGCGACTCAAAATTGGTAATTGATCGAGCTCAATAGAAGGCTACAATGTCAAATGTCATGCTTGCTCCTCTGGTCCGCGACATTAAATTGGCATATCAATCTTTCAAATGTCATGCTTGCTCCTCTGGTCTGCGACATTAAATTGGCATATTAATCTTTTGAATGGCTATCCTTTAGTCATATCTTGCGGGAGTTAAATGGGAAAGTTGATGAACTTTCTAAGGAAGCCATGTCTCTACCTCTAGGGGATTTTTGTCTTTATGAATTCATATATGGGGAGAAGAGATCAAAGCCATGGAATTCCTCTTTTAGAAAAAATATGTGATGCATAGATAGCTAGGAGATAGAATATGGACCAGGAGATAGAATACGGACTAGGAGTTAGCAGTTTTTTTAGAATTTTTGGATGTATAATAGGTCACCAAAAGGGGTTGGAACATGTATATTCACCCCCCATGAATATAATAGTTTTTTTTTCTTCTGGAATTTTTTTTTTTGAAAAAGAGATCGAGGTCATGGAATTCCACTTTTTCTATTATGGACGCTGCTGGAAGCAGCAATTAAAAAGGATGTCAAGAAATTGCAGGTCATGGGTGACTGAAAAATGGTAATTGATTGGGCCCAATAAAAGGTTACAATGTAAGATGTCAAGCTTGCTCCTCTGGTCTGTGACATTAAATTGGCATTTCAATCTTTCGAGTGGCTATACTTCAGTCATATCTTGCAAAAGTTAAATGGGAAAGCTGACGAACTTTCTAAGGAAGCCCTGTCTCTGCCTCCAGGGGCTTTTGGTCTTTATGAATTCATAGATGGAGAAGAGATCAAGGCCATGGAATTCCGCTTTTAAAAAATATATGCGATGCATAGATAGATAGGAGATATAATAGGGACTAGTAGTTAGCAATTTTTTTAGAATTTTTGGATGTATAATAGGTCACCGAAAGGGGCTGAAACATGTATATTCACCCCCCATGAATATAACAATTTTTTTTTCTTCTGGAATTTTTTTTTTTGTCAATGCATGGAAATCTCAATTACCTTCCTTTACCCATATTGCCTCTAAATTTAAACAAACATACAAAATATAACTATGAAGCAACAAATGAGTTAAATTAAAATGGCATGGAACCATAAAATTATGTAGCAAAAAAAAGTAAGTTCTCCTATATATACCTCCACCTTTCCCCTTCCTTAACCCTTTAAACAAGCATACATGATATAATTATGAAGCAACAAATGAGTTAAATTAAAATGGCATGGAACCATAAAATTATGTAGCATAAAACAAGTAAATTCTCCCATACATACCTCCACCTTTCCCCGCCATACATGTGGAATCTACATCAGTCGTGAACCCAACATATTGGTTGTTAAGATCTGCCTTAATTTCCCCAATAATTGAACCCAAAACAAAAACTACTCACAAAGATAAGAAAAATAGATGAAAAAAGAAAAAAAAATGCTAAACCACAAAATTAGCATGGCCATGCTCACAAATGTAAAAAGATAACACCCATAGAAATAGAAAAACAACAATGGAAATTATAGCAAAAGAGAACAGAAATAACAAAAAGAAAACAAACAAAGAGAAATAACAAACACGAACTCCACTCTGTAACCCTAGAAAGCATCCATGGCCAACCAAAGTCTCTGTGCACACCAAAAAATAAATAAACATTAAATAGAGACCAAAAAATCTAATCATAAATATTAAATATGAAATAGACTAAAATATTTGATGAAAAATCTTAAACAAGGACCATAAGAGTAATCTTATCCAAACAACAAAAATCATAGGAGAGAGGAGAACCATTATATTTGAAATGAGGGGGATTTTGTAGCAGATCATACATGGAATTTGCACCATAAGAGAACTCACCTTTGCCTCTGCCTCTACACAATATACTACAATATCTCACATAGAAATCAATAGTTTTTATTAGTGAACCACCACATTATTTTCCCTTCATTGTATTGCACTCAATAAACAAATAAATGAAAAATAATGTAAGATGCTTTAACAAACACACATGGAACCATACATCCACCTTAGCTTTCACCTTCACCCACTGCGCTTATGGAATCTACATCAGCCCTATATCCAAAAAAATGTGGGTTGTTAGAACAAAACCTTAATTTCCCCAACCACTAAGCCCAACAAAAACCAAAGAATAAAACATTAAATAGAGACCAAAAAATTTCATGGGAAATCTGAAAAAGGCACCAAAAATCTCAGGAGATATATTAAACAAATACTAAAATATATTATGAGAAATCTTAAGCAAAGGCCAAAAATATTATCTAAAACTAAATACATCTTCTACAAAGACCAAAAATCACAAATCCTAAATAGAAAATGAGGGAGAAGAAGCATTCTATTTGAAAAGAGGATGATTTCATCATAGAGCATACATGGGTTTTGCACCAAAAGAGAACTCACCATTTTCCTTTGTGTTTACTGATTGGACCACATCTCTCTCACACAAAGACATTTCACTGGTTTCATCAACAGTCCTACAGCTTCCTTTACCTGCACTACATTGCCTTTAAATTTAAACAAACACATGATATAATGATGTAACAACAAATGAGTTAAGTTCAACCAACATGAAATCATGCATACCTCTTACTCCTTAGCCTTCTCCTTACCCATTGTACCTGTGAAATCTACATCATTCCTAAACCCACAATATGGCTCGTTATCGAGAAATGTAGAACTCTCCCTCCACCTTTGTACATACACTTTGTTGCATTGTCCCACGTCTCTCTCAGAGAAGGATATTTCAACAATGTCATCAATGTTTTTCCACCTTCCTTTACCCCATTTCTCCTCAACCTTCCTTTACCTATATTGCATTGCACTAATAATATAAGATGTATCTAATTTAAATGAACACATTGTTAATATTATGGTAGCTGTGGGAGGTATTTACCCCCACGTGTGAACCTGATGAGAATAGAAGACTCCGGGAAGCAAGAGAAACCCTAATGAATTGGATAATAACCCTAGAAGCCTTGTCGGCTCAAGAAGAAAATTTATATTAGGTTATTAGCCTCCAAGAGAAGAAGTCGGCCAGAATTAATAATAATATACTGAACAGACACGTACCCAGAAAGAGAAGTCAGCCCCAACAAACTGGCAGGATACTATAAATACAAGGCGCCAGTTCTCATTTTGACATATCTCAGGACTGCAGTTTTCCCAGTTGGTGTGCACTGCAGTTGCAGTTGGTGCGCAGGTTTGGAGGAGGGTTGCAGGTGCAGCTGCAGTAGCAGCTAGTTTCAGTATTGGCTTGGATATCTCTTGGCTAGGGTTTGGAACATCTGATCAGTCTTTTGTGTTGCGTTATCCTTGGGGAGAGATGCGCTGCTCTTTGTTTGGCTATCTAGCCTAGGGTTTGCTTCCGGAGGAATTCTCAGGTCAAGGTTAAGGTGCTCGGAGGGAGGCTTTGGCCTATGGTTGGGTGACGAGGGTATCGTCAATGGTAAAACGAGCACACCATCTTCTATATTCTAATAGGTTATGGGCTCACACCCCTTCAGTCAGTCTAAAATGCTGGAAGGAAACATAGCCACTAGATATTGAGCTCGTTGAGGAACTGCCGCTAGGGTTACTAGCAGGAGCAGCTTCCAAAACCACTGCAGCTAGGGTTACCAGCAGAAGAAGTTGCAGAAACCCTAAACCTATTGTTGAGGCACCTTAAGTGACGAGATTGACCTAATCTTCAGATAGATCAGTGCGCCCTAGCCCAACACATCTCCTGGTACTCTCAGAAGGCCAAGATGTGAAGTTTGGATTTCTGGTCAAATCTAGGGTTTGACCAAGTCAAGCAAGCCATGATG
>JZKD02S1672853.1:842749-855206 GCA_000966675.3 Picea glauca | reverse complement strand
TTTTCCTCCTTGCGACATTTTTCGATATTTACCGATATTTTCCCCGATATTTACGATATTTTCATTTTCGGACCCTCGGCGATATTTTGCCGCTGCCGATGTTGGTAACACTGGTCCTAGGACTTGCCTTCATTTCCCCACCTACTAAACCCAACAAAAACCAAATAAAAAAATATTAAATAAAAACTATAAAATGTTATGAGAAATATTAAACTAAAACTAAAAGATATTATGAGAAACCAAAAATATTACGAGCAATTTTATGCATAAGTAAGTGCATCTTATTTAGAGACCAAAGATAATACACTTTAAATAGGTAAAAAGGGAGGAAAACCATTGTATTTAAAACAAGGAGAATTTTCATAAAAAAATATGCATGGGTCTTACCTGCCTCTGTTTCTACTATAGTGGCCCATGTCAATAATTTCATTAATGTTTTGGTAACTTCCTTTACCTACATTATCTTTAAATTTAAACAAACACACATAAGATAATTGCAAGGAAACAAATGAGTTAAATTAAAATTGTATGAAACTATATAATTATATAGCAAGAAACGAGTAAAATCCCCCATACCTATGGAATATAAATCAGCCTTAGACTCTAAATATGAGTTGTTAGGACTTGTATTAATTTCACTCACAAACAAAGATATTCTATAAGTTCATTAGCAATCTTCCACCTTTGAACCTACATTGCAACTTAATTTAGACCAGCATAAATGATATAAGTATGAAGCAACAAATCAATTAAATTTAAACATGGAACCATATACTTATGTAGTAGAAAGAACAAATTCCCCTATACATACCTTCTTCACCTTTTCCCACCACACCTGTGGAATCTGCAACAAGCCTAAACCCCCCATATGGGTTGTTAGGGCCTACCTTAATTTTCCCACCCATTGAACTCCCCCACTCGAAAAAGAAAAACCATAAACAAAAGAAAGAAAAATAAATGAGACGACACATAAGGAAAACAAAATACCGAACATAAATTAGCACGGCCATGCTCACAAATACAAAAAAATTAAGAACCATAACAATTAAAAAGCCAAAAAAAACAACAACAATAACAAAAGATGCAACCTACAATAAAAAAAACAACAAAAATAACAAAAGGAAAATAAACATAGAGAAACAATAAACACAAATTGTACTTTGCAACCCCAAAAAGCGTCCACAACCAACCAAGGACACCCTGCACACCAAGAAATAAAGACGTATAAGTATAGACCAAAAATTACAATCATAAATATTAAATACAGAAAATATTGTGAGTAATATGAAACAAAGACCAAAATATCTTATGATAAATATTAATGTATATTTTATGCAAACAACAAAAATCATAAACCCTAAATAGGTAAGTTGGGAGGAAAAGTACTCTATTTGAAATGAGCAGGATTTTATAAGAATTGTCAAACAAAGACCGAAAATATTTTGCACAAGTATATCTTATGCAAAAACCAAACATCGTAAACCTTAAATAGGTAAGTATGGAGGAAAACAATTGTATTTGATATGAGGATTACATGGATTTTGCATCAAAATAATGACTAACCCTTTGCCCCTCAAATAAAGATTCCCCACCTTCCTTCACCTACATTGCCTTTAAATTTTAAAAACACACATTATATCATTATATAGCAAAATATGGGAGATGAAAGAACTAGGTTTTTACATTCATGAGATCTACAACAAGGTATCCTAGGGATCGAAGGTAAATAAATGTGGAGGAAGAAATTTTTGACTTCTTCGAAAAAGCATTAGAAGGTATTGCAATATTTTCCATGGGCTTGGATATACCTCTATCTTCTTAAGGACATAATAACCCAAGCATATCCATCTGTAGTTGAGCAAGTTCATGCGCAGGATGGGGAAGGTTTAGGGTTACCTGAGGAGTTTATTTTCCTTAGATCTGTAAATTGTTTCAACAAATCCTTGGACGATAGCTCAAGTGAGGCTTTCTTATGGTAATGCAAGATATTAGGAAGGAGTGACATGCAAGCTATGTGAACTCTAGCAAACACAGTTTAAGATGTGTATGGAAAAAATCTCAACAAATAAGATTGATTTTGGGAGAGGATATTCAAATGCATGAAGTAGATGGGATGGCAACACATGCATTAACAAGGCGATTCTTTGGACGCCATGCATCAAAGAAATCTTTACAGGAGTGATGATAGAGGTATGAAATCCCTTGCTAAGTTATGTGCCAATTTTTCATCTCCTCGTGTGTCGATGGCTTGCATTCATTTTTAGGTCAAACTCAAATGCCTTGAAGGTTCTACGATTGCACTAGCGTTAGGGGCACACACCATGGTCTTTGAAGAGATGGAGAAAGTACTTTGATCTAAGAAGGGAGAATATGCCATGTGAGTCAAACTCCTTAGATTGCCACTGGATTTTTGGTCAATGGATGTATTTAAGAAAATTGATAATAGCATTGGTCAATTCTTGGAAGTGGATAATAGCTACCACAAAACCAATACATGCACCATTTCCCACATCTTGGTCATGGTGAGAGAAAGGTGGCTCCAACACCATTTGACTAAGGAAGTGTTGTTGAGGCTAGGAAGAAGCAACATGTGAGCCATGCCAACTCAGAGAAATGTGGCTCCAACACCATTTGAATAAGGAAGTGTTGTTGAGGCTAGGAAGAAGCAACATGCGAGCCATGCTAGCTCTGGCAAGCTTAGTAGGTGTGTCAAGCAAAAATCTCAACAAACAAGATTGGTTTTTGGAGAGGATATTCAAATGCATGAAGTAGTGAGGATGGCAATGTAGGTTTTGACAAGGCAATTCTTTGGATGCTAAGTGTGAAATAAATCCTTGAAGGATTTGATGATAGAAGTATGGAAATCCTTGCTAGGTTATGTGCCAACTTTTCGTATCTTGGTGTGTGGATGGCTTACATTCATTTTTAGGTCAAAATCATAAGCTTTGAAGGTTCTGGAATTGCACTAGCTTTGGGGGCACACACCATTCTCTATGAAGACATAGAGCATGTACTTAGGGGAGAATATGCCATTACAATCAGTGTGGATGAAACTCCCTAGGTTGCCATTGGATTTTTAGCCAATGAATGTATTTTAAGGCAATTGATAATAGCATTGGTCAATTCTCGAATGTGCATAACAGCTACCAAAAAACCAATGCATGCACCATTTCCACATCTTGGCCACAATGGATCTAAGGGACGATCTAGTGAAGGAATTAATTATGTAAAACCAAGACATGAAACATTCGTAGGTATTATACTATGTAGGCATCCCATTTAAATAAACTCGATGTCATGCCTATGGTTATCTAACCAACTAATGTGCACTAAAATTTTCAAAGACCATGTGGGTTCGAAAAACCTTGGAATCCCTAAACACGAAAAAGGGGAAGGCACATAAATGGGCCTAGGAAAGATTGAACACAATGGAAGGGTGTGTTTCCACTTCCAAGGCTAGAGACACCCAATTAGCCAATGTGGCATGTTCCGACTCACATTAAATCAATTGATCATGCCATTAAGATGCAGATTCTCTTGTTATTCTCCCTCGGTTACATGACTCAGCTTCCATCACTCAGCTACCTCATCCATGGTATATTGATTCTATCCAGCCTCACACGTCAATTGACAGATGCACTATGCTTTCGTTACACATGGTTACACTCTCATTGTATGGGTTTGCTACTTAGACATGGTGCTATAATTTCTAAGCTCATTATGAACGTGGTAACACTAAAGTATGATCTAATAATACTTCATAACACTAACAATTTTACTTTTTTCCTCGTAGTACTATGGGGGACATAAATATCTTTAAATAAGTGTCGTCAAAACCTCATTTTAATCGTACTACTACTGATCTGGTTCAATTAGTGTACTTCATTTCCCAATCATACTAATATTTTCCATTTATCCTTCTCACGAGCATATCTAAGACAATGATGGGTGCCTCGTCCACCAAGTTCCGATGTTTATCCTGCTCTTTGTTGACGACGTGGTCCTCCTAGCCTCATCTCCAAAGGGGTTACAGAGACAGTTGGATGCCTTAGCTCACTTCTGCGACCTACGACAATTGATGATCAACCTAGGTAAAAACAAGGTTATGATCTTCAACAGGTTGAAGAAAACCTCAGACCTTCATTTCTTCATCAATGGAGAGGAGATTGAGGTCACCAACACCTACACATACTTGGTAGTGCAATTTGTTAAATTTGGCAGCATCGACTGTCATTCTCCAATGAGAGGCCATATGGACCACCCTTAGGCTAGCTAGGGAGATTTGGAGAATCAACTAGTCTTGTGAGGTATTGACAAAATCCAGGGGGAACATACAACCTCTGTGAGTCAAACCAAAAGTTAGGACGAACGAGTTGCTATGTAAGTCTAATGCAAAAGTTAGGGGGAACGTACAACCTCTGTGAACATAGACAATCTAGTGCAAAAGTCAGGGGGAACGTACAACCTCTGTGAGCATAGACAAAATAGTGCAAAAGTCAGGGGGAATGTACAACCTCTGTGAACCTAGTCAAGCCTTGTGATTCATGAGCAAAATTCAAGGCATCTAACAAAAGTTAGGTTGAATATAAAATTCTTGTGAGCTAGAAACAAGCGATATTCCTAATATTGCAAATGATATAAATGTATTGATATTCCTAATAGTGTGTTGGCACGTGTAACATTATCCACCATGAAGAGAAATTTGAATTGCCTTGTAAAGAGTCTAGTTGTCGCATGTTGCATGCATGCATGACATGTGCATGCTAAGTTAGTACGCATGCATGCCAAGTCAAGGGTGAGTTGTAACTGAAGTCTCAAGTCTAGTTCTGTTTTCGAACTAAATTGTGAAGTTGAGTTATGTTAAGCATGCAAACAAGTTCCTAATTCGAGCCATCTACTTCTCCTCTTCACTCCTTTATAAGAATAGGTCGACCCCTCTCTTCTACACAGTTTATATGCAGGATAAGGGTGTTTCATATAGAGGCGCATATCAGTGAGACAGAGGCAGCATATCAAAGGAGCAAATCAATGTTGTATATCAGCTATAGAGGCAGCATACCAGTGTTGTAGAGGCACATATAGAGGCAACATACCAGTGTTGTAGCGGCGCATATAGAGGCGGCAAACAATGTTGTAGAGACAACATACAAAAGCAACATATCAGTGTTGTATATCAGCATATAGAGGTAGCACAATAGAGGCGCATATCAGTGTTGTATATCAGCATATAGAGGTAGCACAATAGAGGCGTATATCAGTGTTGTAGATCAGCATACAGAGGAAACTAATCAGAGGTGTATATCAGCACAATAGAGGTGCATATCAGTGTTGTAGATCAGCATACAGAGGCAGCATATCATAGGTGTATATCATCACAATAGAGGCACATATCAGTGCTATAGATCAGCATTTAGAGGCAGCATATCAGGGGCGCATATCATTCAATTAGAGGCAACTTCAACAGCCTACATCAGAGCTGATATATCTCAGTCTCTGAAGGCAACTCGGATACGTCTATAACAGCAAGGTCTCTTAGTTCTCTGTCAACTCAGAGTCAACTTGGCAAGCTCTTTAAGAGCAAAGTATTCATGGTGGATATTTGTAAGTGATCTTACATTATTAATGCAATAAAGGAATATCGTTTGCTGGGGTTTTCTCCCTGTACAGGAGTTCCACAGGGTATATGTGTTGTTGATATGCATGCTTACGTATCTACATGATTATTTCTATTCAGTTTTGATTCTATATGGTTGAAATGTATTAAGCTAGAATGAAAGTGTTGAAGAATTTAAAAAAATAATCCACATAAGAAATCAAACTCATAAATAGAACATGGTATCAGAGCTTAGGATGTGATAAGCTTGTTGAAGTGCAGTAGCAGGTACACAAAGATCCAAGCGAGTTTGATCAAGTTTTCAGTGTGAGTTCCATGGCATCCTCCATTTCAATCAAGGTCGGGGATAGGCTTGAAGGAGCTACCAACTTCAATGTGTGGAAGCTCTGGATAACAAATATTTTGCAGGAGCATGATCTTGAGCAGTATGTGACCACAGTGGAAAAGTGGCTTTCAGGAAGAGTCTAGCAAAGGCCAAGCGAATCATCTTTGACTCAGTCAAAGATAGTATAATGTCAGCGATGACTTCGTTGATGACTGTCAAGGACTGTATGGATACCTTGGTGAATTTGTATGAGAAACAGGCTCCAAGTCAAAAGAGAACACTTGAGCATAAGATTAAGTATTTGAAGATGGAGAAAGGTGAATTAGTAGCATCTTTCTGTTCCAAGATAGCCCAGATCAGAGATCAGCGTTTGGTCACAGGGATCACAGTGGATGATGATGACTTAGTGCAGGCCATATTTGATGGTCTTCCTTCTTCATGAGAGACCTTCTTATCCAGAGTGAGTGGGAGAGAGATTCAGCTCACGTTTGAGAGGTTATTGCATGATTGCCTCCAGGAGGAGAGTCACACTGCTACCAGGAGCGATTCAACTAGAGGAGAGGATTCAACATTAGCATCAAGATTCAAGGGAAAGAAGAAAATCACTTTCCAGAAAGGCTCTCAGAGAAAGTCGAACACCAAAGGTATGTTCAAAGGCAAGAGTATTTATACATCTAAGATTAAATGCTTTAGTTGCAATAAGTTGGGTCATTTTGCTAAAGACTATTGGTATAGGAAGAAATATCCAAGGAAAGGGAAACATCATGCCTCAACTGTTGAGGATGATGAATCCAAAAGAAACAGAAAAGTCCTTCTAATGAGAAAGAAAATAGAAAATAATATTACCTAGTTTATGTCTTATCCAATTCAGTTTTCACAAGGCCAAAAAGTTGGTTAATAGATAGTGGTGCATCAAAGCACATGACAGGGTACAAGGAGATCCTCTCAGATTTCAAGACAAAATATTTTGCAGAGCAGGTTGAGCTTGGGGATGACAAATGTTATAAGATAGATGGAGTAGGCTCTATCTCCTTCAGTTTGGAATATGGGGCTAGACTTCATGTTGATGAAGTATTATATGTTCCAGGGCTCAAGAAGAATCATCTATCAATTGGAACCCTTGAGGACAAGGGATATTGGGTGATCTTCAAGGATAGGAAGGCACTATTGTGGGCTAAAGGTAGCCACTTGAGTACAACAAAACCCATTGGGATTCACAGAGGAGGATTGTATGTCGTGACAGGACAGTCTGTTCAGGCATTGGCTCATGATGAAACTAGCTCAAGCGAATTGTGGCACATAAGACTTGGTCATCTTCATTATAAAGCACTTCCATATCTGCAGAACATGGTATGTGGCATGCCCTCTATTTCCCTTAGTAAAAATGGAATTGTAAAGGATGCATGCTAGGTAAAAATATAAAGAAATCATTTCCTAGTAGTGATAATAGAGTTCAGGGCATCTTAGATCTGGTTCATTCTAATGTATGTGGTCCCATGTCATCTCCCTCACTCAGTGGTTGTTTGTATTATGTCATTCTTATTGATGATTACTCAAGAAAATGTTGGATCTATTTCCTTAAAGCTAAAAGTAACACATTTGATAAATTCAAAGAGTATAAAGGCTTTATTGAAAGGCAGACAGGGAAACACATCAGCACCCTTAGAACAGTCAACGGAGGAGAGTTTGAATCTCTCCAGTTTGAAGATTTTTGCAAGTCAACAAGAATCAAGAGACAATTGACCGTGCCATATAACCCTCAACAAAATGGAGTTGCTGAGAGGAAAAACGAGACAATTTGTGAGGCAGAAAATAATGATGTTTGACCAGGATCTGCCAAATTCTTTATGGGCAGAAGCTACCTCCATTGTCGTGTATATTCAGAACAGGTGTCCACATGCTATCTTGAAGGACAAGACTCCTGAATAGGTCTTCTCAGGGATCAAACCTGAAGTAGGGCATCTAAGGATATTTGGTTGTCCAGTGTATATTCATGTCCGTAAGGAAAAGAGGACAAAGATGGAACCCTCACGAAAGAAAGGGGTTTTGTGGGGTACAGTGAGAACTCCAAGTATTATAGGATATATGTACAAGGTCAGAGACAGATAGACATAAGCAGAGATGTGACTTTCCATGAGGAAGTCGCATTCAATAAATCCAGAGAGCTTCAGCAGGAATCAACAACAGTTCAACGAGCTTCACCCTCTTTTGAAAATGAAGAGTCAGATGATCAAAGGGAAGAACCTCATGAAGGGCCAAGTAATGGGCCCCTAGAACCTGTTGAAGAGTTAGAAAGAACTCTTGAAGAACCTCCATCCAAAAGGAAGCCATGGTGGCTTAAAGAAACAGTGCAGGAAGCAGAAAGGATAGTTACTCCCAAAGAAACTTTCAGGGAAAGTAAGAGGCCTCACAAGTTTGGAGGCTATGTTGCACTGATGAGCAGCATCAGTGATGTCGAACCTTCTTCATTTGAAGAAGCAGATAAATTACAAGTATGGAAGGATTCCATGCTTGAGGAATACAGGTCAATTCTAAAGAACAATGTCTGGGACATTGTGTCGAGGCCAAAGGACAAATTAGTGGTCTCTTCCAAATGGATCTATAAGATCAAACATGTAGTTGATGGGAGTGGAAAAGTTCAAAGAAATATTTGTAGCTAGAGGCTTCACCCTGAAAGAAAGAATCGACTACAGAGAGACTTCTGCCCTTGTAGCCAAGTATACCTCCATTCGAACTATTATTGCATTAGCTTCAGTTCTTGGTTGAAGATACATCAGATGGATGTAAAAACAACATTTTTTAATGGAAAGATTGAACAGGAGGTCTTTGTGGAACAACCAGATGGTTTTATACTACATAACAAAAGCACTCATGTATGCAAGCTAAGGAAGGCCTTGTATGGTCTTAAGCATGCTCCCAGAGTTTGGTAATACAGGATTGATGGCTTTCTTAAAAGCCTGGGCTTTCAGAAAAGTGATGTTGATGCAAAACTGTACTTCAAGGTAAGAGGTAACCAACCTGTTATACTAATCATGTATGTTGATGATCTCTTTATAAGAGGAGATGAAGGGATAATAGCCTGGTGTAAGAGGGAGCTAACCTCATAATTCAAGATGAAAGACTTAGGCTTGATGCATTACTTCCTAGGATTGGAAGTGTGGCAAAGATAGGGCGAGACATTTCTGGCACAAGGAAAATACACAGTGGATGTACTAAAGAGGTTTGGTATGATGGATTGCAAATCCATGTCTACTTCGATGGTTACCAACCTAAGGAAGTTGCATGATTATGATACAGGTTCAAATTTGGTGGATCCCACCATGTATAGATAGTTGATTGGATCATTGATGTACATGATCCACACAGGCCAGATATATGCTATGCAGTGATTGCAATGAATCAGTTCATGACTAAACCAAAATAGAGATATTGGGTGGCAGAAAAGCACATCTTCAGATATCTTAGAGGGACCATTACCTATGGTCTGAGATATACATCCAGTGGTGGTTTATTTCTGCATGGGTATGCAAATGTTGACTAGTCAGGAAGCCCAGTGAATCGGAAGAGTACTTCTGGATACTACTTCAGTTTAAGATCCGCAATGATCTATTGGTCAAGCAAAAAACAGAGGTCCATTGCACAGAGTACAACGGAGGTTGAGTACATTGCAGCAAGTGATGCTAGCAAGGAAGCAGTATGGCTCAGAAAATTGGTTTATGGGTTGTTTGGTGACAAGTTCGAGACGACGGTGATTCACTGTGATAATCAAAGTTGCATAAAACTGATATAGAACTCGGTATTTCACGATAGGTCAAAACATATTGACATGAAGTAACACTATATCTAAGACTTGGTCTAGAGAAAAACTGTAAAGCTACAGTACATAGCCACGAGCGAGCAGGTAGCTTATATCCTGACCAAGCCTCTGACCTCGAGACAGTTTGTGCAGCTGAAAGGAAAGGTTGGTGTGGTTGAGAATGACTCCCTCGCTGAGAGGGAGTGTTAAATTTGGCATCATCGACAGTCATTCTCCAATGAGAGACCATATGGGCCACCTTGAGGCTAGCCAGGGAGATTTGGAGGATCAACGAGTCTTGTGACGTATTGACAAAACCCAAGGGGAACGTACAACCTCTGTGAGTCAAACCAAAAGTCAGGATGAATGAGATGCTATGTAAGTCTAATGCAAAATTCAGGGGGAACGTACAACCTCTGTGAGCATAGACAGTCTAGTGCAAAAGTCAAGGGGAACGTACAACCTCGGTGAGCATAGATAGACTAGTGCAAAAGTCGGGGGGAATTTACAACCTCTGTGAGCCTAGTCAAGCCTTGTGAGCCATGAGATAAATTCAAGGCATCTAGAAAAAGTTAGGTTCAATATAAAATTCCTATGAGCTAGAAACAAACGATATTCCTTTTATTGAAAATGATATAAATGTATTGATCTAATTTGTTGGCACGTGTAACATTATCCACCATGAAGAGAAATTTGAATTTCCTTGTAAAGAGTCAAGTTGTAGAAGTCAAAGTTGCATGTCTAAGTCAAAGACAATGTTGTCAAGTTGTCGCATGTTGCATGCATGCATGGATTGCATTCCCTGCATGTCTAGTTGCATGTTGCATGCATGCTAAGTTAGTACGCATGCATGCCAAGACAAGGGTGAGTTGTAACTGAAGTCAAGTCTAGTTCTATTTTCGAACTAAAGTGTGAAGATGAGTTATGTTAAGCATGAAAACAAGTTCCTAATTCGAGCCATCTACTTCTCCTCTTCACTCCTTTATAAGCAAAGGTCAACCCCTCTCTTCTACAAAGTTTATATGCAGGATAAGGGTGATGCATATAGAGGCGCATATCAGTGAGACATAGGCATCATATCAAAGGAGCAAATCAGTGTTGTAGATCAACTGTAGAGGCACATATAGAGGCAGCATACCAGTATTGTAGAGGTGCATATAGAGGCAGCATATCAGTGTTGTAGAGGCGCATATAGAGGCATCATATCAGTGTTGTAGAGGCGCATATAGAGGCAGCAAACAGTGTTGTAAAGACAGCATACAGAGGCAGCATATCAGTGATGTATATCAGCATATAGAGGCAGCACAATAGAGGCGTATATCAGTGCTGTAGATCAACATATAGAGGCAACATATCAAAGGTGTATATCAACACAATAGAGGCACATATGAGTGTTGTAGATCAACATACAGAGGCAACATATCATAGGTGTATATCGGCACAATAGAGGAGCATATCAGTGTTGTAGATCAGCATTTAGAGACATCATATCAGGGGTGCATATCAGTCAATTAGAGGCATATTCAACAACCCATATCAGAGTTGATATATCTCAGTCTCTGAAAGAAACTTAGATACGTCTATATCAACAAGGTCTCTTAGTTCTCTGCCAGGTCAGAGTCAACTAGGCAAGCACTTTAAGAGCAAAGTATTAATGGCAGATATTTGTAAGTGATCTTACATTATTAATGAAATAAAGGAATATCGTTTGTTGGGGTTTTTATCCCTGTATAGGGTTTCCCCGAGGTATATGGGTTGTTGATATGCATTCTTACATATCTACATGATTATTTAGTTTTGATTCTATATTGTTGAAATGTATTAAGATGGAATCAAAGTGTTGAAGAATTTAAAGAAATAATCCGCATAAGAAATCAAGCTCATAAATTTAACACAATTCTCAGGACCCTGCTTCAATTTGCGATGAGACCTCCAACCTCGAATCAACAAGGGCAACGGATCCTTAGCCCTTCTCAAGAGACAATGCTTTTGTCACCATTTTAGGGACATCTCATCCTTCACATACTCCCTTATTCAACCCACTATACTCTATGGCTCAGAGATGTCGGGGCCTTCTTTACTTGAGTCTAATTGGGCCTCAACTAAGAGAGTCCAGACCCTTCTCCTCTAGCACATCATTAGATGCAAGCAGACATTCCCTCAGCACATCAACCTAGCAAAGTTTGGGGCTCAACCCTTCCAACTTCAGACTGGTCTCTTTTCTGCATTGTATCTGAAGCTTCGCTGACATAATGAAGGGGTGAGATTGTACCCGTACTTGACCTATTGTTCTTCAAAGACCATTTCCCTCTCTAGCCCTTCGAGCAGGGCTTAAGGTTTGTTCATGGATGTTTCAAATCTTTTAGAGTCCATGGGCATTTATATGGACACATGGCCACCTCCTACCTACCAGACGAGAGTTGAACAGGATCATCAAGGATGACATTTACATTTACACACAGTTTATCCAAATCACTTGGGTTAACCCTTGTTGAATTTTAGTCATGTACTTGAACCATAAACAAATGCAGCTACTCCATTCACAATTGTTGCAATAACCAATATCACAATAAGAAATACCATGCACAAGAACACAAGAAATATCCCGGGAAAACCCTTCTCAACAAGGGAGAAAAACCCAACAATCCTTTGCTATATTCTCAAGAGAAGATCCTCCAACCATGAAACCCTAATGCACACAAGAGGGTGCTCTACTACCTTG
>JZKD02S1672853.1:808098-842699 GCA_000966675.3 Picea glauca | reverse complement strand
AGTTAAATCTTACTCTTAGACAATATAGCAAGGGATCTCACACATCCATTAGTGCTCAGCCACTAGGGGCATGTCCACATGTGCTCAACCACACGGACGTCCTACTCAATAGATTTCTATCTCACTGAGTCCACAAGAGAATCATTTGGAGTACCATCTCAAGCCCGACTCCAAGGAGTCCACAAAGCAGGAGACCACACGTCATAACAACTCAGTCTAGAGTCTAACGCACACCCATCACATGGGCACCTTCACCCCACACAAGAGTACACATCATTTCATCTCAATCCAAAGAGGAATGGCACACCCATCTCATGGGCATCCTCACCCCACACAGGGGCACAGATCGTCTCATCTTAGTCCAGAGAGGAAGGACACACCCATCTCATGGGCACACACCCATCTCATGGGCACACACCCAACACATGGGCTCTCTCACAAGTCGACTCACTCAGTCTGTGTCCTGGAGGATGTCTCACGAAGCTGTAATCATCAACACTCCCTCTCAGCTAGGGAGGCATTCTCCAACAAGCCAAGTCTCTCACGGAAGTACTCGAAATTCGACTTGGCAAGCGGTTTGGTGAAGATATCTGCAATCTGCTCATGTGTAGGAAGGTATTGCACGTGTACTGCTTTCCTCTACACCATGTCTCTGATATCATGATATTTTATCTCAATGTGTTTAGATCTATCGTGAAACAAAGGGTTCTCAGAGAGCTTCACACAGCTCTGGTTATCACAATGAATAATAGTAGGATCCATCTCATGATCAAATAAATCTGTTAGAAGCTTGCCACACTTAACACTATATACTCTTCTTTTGCGGTACTCAAGGCCACAGAGATTTGTTTCCTACTGTACAAGGAAACCATGGAAAACCCCAAGGTAAAAAAACAACCGGATGTGCTCTTCTGGTCCATTGCGTTCCCTACCCAATCTGCATCGACATATCCCTACAAACTCATGTCTACATTGGAGGCATATCTTATACCATATCCAACTGTGCCTCGTAGATATCTCAATGCATGTTTTGTTGCTATCTAGTGAGTCTGTCTAGGCTGATTCATGAACTGACTAAGTACATTCACTGCATAACATATATCAAGTCTGGTGTTAAACAGATACATCAATGATCCAATCAAATGTCGGTATAAATGTGGATCAATCTCGCCTAAATCAATAGAAGCATCGTTCATTTTATTCAAATCCATCACCATCGGTGTAGGCATGGATTCGCAGTTTGTCATACCAAACTTCTTCAATATCTCCACTATATATTTTCCTCAGGAAAATCTTATCAGTCCTCTGCCATACTTCTAGTCCCAATAAGTAGTGCATCATACCCATATCCTTCATCTCGAATTCAGAAGTCAATGCTCGCTTGCATTCAACAATAAGTCTTTCTGAACCAGTGAGAAATAGGTCATCCACATATAGGACCAAGATTAGGCACTTGTCACCAATAATATGATAATATAGATTTGGATCAACAAAACTCTTGCTGAGGCCCAAACTCATCAAGAATCCATCCATCTTCTCGTACCAAGAACAAGGTGCTTGCTTTAGTCCATACATGGATTTCTTCAACCTGCACACATGAGTTTTCTTGTTGTGTATCACGAATCCTTCTCGCTACTCGATGTAAACTTCTTCATCAATCTCACCATTGAGAAATGTTGTATTTACATCCATCTGATGTAGTTTCCAACCCATGGATGCAGCGAGTGCAATGATAGTACGGATGGAAGTGTATTGGGCTACTGGAGCAAATGTCTCCTCATAGTCAATTCCCTCCACCTGTAAGAATCCTCTGGCTACAAATCTCGCTTTGTATTTCTCGACACTTCCATCAACTGCATGCTTGATCTTATAGATCCACTTGCAAGTTACTACAAACTTCCCTTCTGGTCTCAGAACAATATCCCACACATCATTCTTCAAGATGGACTAATACTCTTCTGCCATGGCACCTTGTCATACCTGTTGACCTGCTGCTTCTCCATGACAAGAAGGCTTAATATCAATGATGTGGCTCATTGCTGAAAAATAGCTCGAAAATCTCTTTGGTTTCTTGCTCTCTCAAAATGTTCCTCGAGGAGCTGCATGTCCCTCTGCCTCCTGCAAAGTTTGTCAAGCCCAGGAAGGCATTTTATGGCCTACTGCAATGTCTCTGGGAACATCAACTGGAGCAACAGGATCAACTAGATCAATAATTGTCTCCCTCTGAATTGTTGAAGGAGGAGAGGGTGTTGTCTCTTCCTTTTTCTCAAATGTTTTGACTCCCTCTAAGTCAAGTGACTCCCTCTGAAGTCTGAAGGATAGACATCTTCATTTTTCTGTGTTGCTAACCTGGAGATATCTCATGTCTTCTCAGGTCCTCTATTGACTCTACAGTACTAGGATAACAACCAAAATGGCCTCCCATAAGGATAACAACCAAAATGGCCCCCTGTACTAGAATAATAATCAACCAAGAAAAATTGGAATCTCGTACCAGAGATAATGGTCCAAGTCATGAGGGCTCCCACACTAGGGATAATACCCTTCATTATCAAAATGTAAGCAACTACAGAGTAATGAAATCAAATGAGGAACGTAGTACAAAACTTACCTTAGTCTACAGTCTTGCTCAATCTTGTAATTGTTTTTAGAGGAAGTAATCCTCATCTCTCACATCTACAACTTTTTGAGGTGGGTCTGGATCTTTGTCAGCAGTGGAAGCATATTGTCTTTCTTTCTTCTGGGTAGGACAATTTCTCGCAATGTGTCCATACTTGTCACATCTAAAGCACTGGACCTTTGACATGTCTTTTCTCTAATAACCTGAATTCTTCTCGTCTTTGAATGTTTGCCTAAAGTTTCTGTTATTTATTCCTCCTTTCTTTGTATGAAGTGCAAGAGCATGATTGTCATCATGAGGGGAGTCTTCCACTCCTCTAGCTATAAGTTTGATTTCTTCCTGGGTACAGTCTATCCATAGACGATCAAAAGTAGGTAGTTGTTCTCTACCACTGATACTTTGAAAAAATGGTTCCCAATGTTTTGGCAAATTATTGAGAGTGGCCAAAACAAGTTCTCTATCTGATATGATTTCTCC
Organism: Picea glauca; assembly: GCA_000966675.3. Lineage (NCBI taxonomy): Eukaryota > Viridiplantae > Streptophyta > Pinopsida > Pinales > Pinaceae > Picea > Picea glauca. Next base: position 839,602 of record JZKD02S1672853.1, on the reverse strand, counting down.
AATGGCCTCTAGTTGATCTCTGATCTCTGACATCTTCATGAAGAAGGTAGCCATAGTGTCACCTTTTGTCATCTTGGTATTTTGAAGTTGGCCCTTCAATGTAAAAGCTCTGAGGGTGTTGTTACTCTCAAACATATTCTTCAATGCTTCATACATTTCATAAGTTGTCTTCATGTTGGAAATACGAGGCAATAGATGATCTCTTACTGAGTAGATGATTATCTTCCTTGCCTTGACATCATCTTCCTTCCTTTCTTCCTTCTCTTCATCGACAGTTGTCTCTGGTAAACCCTTTTGTATCACCCACAATAAGTCTTCTTCTTCAAGGGTGACCTGAAATCTTGACTTCTGGGAACTGAAGTTGCTTGATCCATCAAGCCTATCTTCCACCAAGGTATTTTCAGATTCTTCACAAACCCTTGCCAACTGGGCTAGAAAACCTAACGGCTAGTCTAGGCTAGCAAACTTAAGTTTTATTGGGCTTATGAATGCCAACAATAAGCCTTGAAAATCAAGAGAACACTGGTAAGCTGAAAGGCTCCTTCAATAAGCCGCAAAAACCCTAAATCTGAATTTTTTCCAAAAAATTGCAAAACCCTAGGGCCAAAAATAAAAAATTCTCGGAATTGCAATATGAAGCTTGTTGGAGGTGTGTTGAAGGAGGTCGTACACTCCCATACAATTTTTAGACCCAATGCTCAAGTATAAGGTGCTGAAATAGCCAAACAAGAGAGGGTCGTACGGATTTCTAGAAACCCTAGGAGGTCATACGGTTCTGCAGAAAGGAGGATGGCTTGCTTTGAAGCTTGTGCAATAGGTTCTTCAAGACCTATGCTCTGATACCATGTTTAATTTTAGTCATGTACTTGAACCATAAACAAATGCAGCTACACCATTCACAATTGTTGCAATAACCAAGATCACAAGAAGAAATACCATGCACAAGAACCCAAGAAATATCCCAGGAAAACCCTTCTCAACAAGGGAGAAAACCCAATAATCCTTTGCTATATTCTCAAGAGAAGATCCTCCAACAATGACACCCTAATTCAGACAAGAGGGTGCTCTACTACCTTGAAACTTGCACCAAAGAGAGGTGCCCACTTCAACCCTAGATGTACTTGCTGAAATTTCCAAATGACAAGTGACTTGTGTGTTTCCTCAATGGGAAAATCACCTTTATTTATACTAGACTGGACAGACCAAAAATGATGTTTATTGGCACAACAGGGCCGACCTCAATAACTCAGAAAATAATTAATTATTACAATAAACATTAATTATCTTTCATATATGGTGGAGTCGACCTGTACCCTTTACATCACAATTAGGGTTACAGGTAAATCTTACTTTTAGACAATATAGCAAGGGATCTCACACATCCACTAGTGCTCAGCCACTAGGGGCACGCCCACCTGTGCTCAAACACAGGGACGTCCTACTCAACATATCTCTATCTCACTGAGTCCACAGGAGAATCATCTGGAGTACCATCTCAAGCCTGACTCAACTGAGTCCACAAGGCAAGAGACCACATGTCATAACAACTCATTCCAGAGTCCGATGCACACCCATCACATGGGCACCTTCACCCCACACAAGGGTACACATCATTTCATCTCAATGGGCATCCTCAACACAGGGGCACATATCGTCTCATCTCAGTCCAGAGAGGAAGGACACACCCATCTCACGGGCACACACCCAACACATGGGCTCTCGCATAGGTCGACTCACTCAGTCTGTGTCCTAGAGGATTTCTCACAAAATTGTAATCATCAACAACCCTTGGGGTGGGTTACGCCCAAAGACGGTCTCATCTCAGTCCAGAGAGGAAGGAAACACCCATCTCATGGGCACACACCCAACACATGGGCTCTCTCATAGGTCGACTCACTCAGTTTGTGTCCTAGAGGATTTCTCACAAAATTGTAATCATCAACAACCCTTGGGGTGGGTTACGCCCAAAGATGGCCTTTTATGTTGAACACTTCTTAGAGCTTAGAGATGGGCTCATTGTTCGACCATAGTATACCCTCCTCCATTGGGTGCATGCTCTTCGCATTCCCCTTGGCTAGTTCAAAGTGTTGATGTTTTTGGTAGCTGTGGGAGGTATTCACCTCCAAGAGACCTCCTACAAATGATATCATGAGAAGAGAAACCACCAAACACTAGCGATGAGAGACAAGTGTACAAGTCGACCCTATTATAAAAGTAATTTATATGTAATATGTATAAGTCGTCCCTATTGTGAAGAGACATCTAATATGAAAAGATGTGACCTTTCATTGTCGTGGAATTGTATATATTCAAGTGACTCATCCTCATTTGTACCATTACATTACACTCACTTTCACCCTTGCATATCACAACTTGTCCTTTGATCTAGTGTGCATCTTCCTCAGCCTACTATGCACAAGTTTTAGAGAGAAATTTATGTATTGTGCAGGTGTATCTAGTTACACTTCATCCCTCTGTATTTAGGTGTCTTTCTCTTGGATATCATTCTGTAGCAGGTCTCCTTCTCTACTCCGGGGTGGCACTTGAGGATGCCTATGGTTGGGTGGCAATGAAAGAACATTGTCTATGGAAAAATGAGCAAACCTATTTTTTTGTAATTTGTGCTTGGTTAATCTTCTTGAGATCCTGGCTATTTATTGCAGTTGTGAACTAGTATAGTATTCAAAATTTCAACATGGTATCAGAACGAGTCTTGAAGATGACCAATTGCACAAAAGCTAAGGATTGTTAGAGCCTTGTTTCTAGAATAAGAGAAGGGATGAGCTCTTTAATAGTCTTGTGATGAAGTTTAACAGCTGTCGCAGGCCTCTAAGCCCTAGCTGAACCCCTGTCTAGGGTATTAACAACAAACCACAGCTAGGAGTATCCCTATGAAGGCCACCACAGCAAGAAAGAAATTGAATTTCTTCTGAGACGAATTGTCAGTATCTTTTTTGTGGCAGTTTGAAAGGTTGTAAGGTAAATTTTTTAGATGAATTACAAGCTTGATTTCAAAGTCATAATCAAGGCCGAGTTTAAGCCTAGTTTGAGGTGTATTCCAACAAATCTGTGGTGCATTTCTGAGGTATATTCCAGCAAATTTATGGCAGAATTATGAGGAATATTCCAGTGCAAGTTTGGTATAGGCTCGAACTATTTTTAAAGCAAGTCTAAGATCAAAACTTTATGAGGATTAAAGATCTATTGTGAAGACTCCAAGTGTGATGAATCTGGGAGCATTTTCCAGTGTATAATTGAAGTTTACAATGAGAAGTATTCAAACATATTCAAGACAGAAATTGTGATATTGTTTAAGGCCTACCTCTAAGAGATCTTTTACAAAATTCTAAGATGGAAAAAGACGAGTTTTGAAGCTCGACTTAAGGCTAATCTGAGGCTACTCATTTGTGGATGAAGTTGCACCAGAACCGGATAATGCTACAAATTTCAGAGGCATGTACTTGTATATATATATTTTTATTTTGTATCATTATCACGAGGGTGCCTGCAGGAGGAGGGACCTGTGTAGATCTCAAAGGATCTCAGATCCAGTGCATTCAGACGAACAACATACCCTCTAGGTTTGATTGCTTTGATATGCCTCTAGTTGTTATGGCACCATTGCGAGCTTATGTTTTTTGATTTATTGGAGTTATGATCATTATAATAACCACATAATACTAGAGATGTGTTTGTTTATCTCGCCTCTAGGAGATATTCTTGTTTTTTGGTGTATGTTCCACGCAGGTTATATTGCAAAATTCCATGGAGGTTGCCATGGAAATGTTGTTCTTCTTGTTTTCTTGTTCTGGGTAGGTTACCTCGGAGGCATGGCCGCATGTCACTAGTGATAGCTCTGAGAGGGAGCTATAATGACGGTTGCAGAAAGCAACTTATTAGATGGTCTCTAGTTTAAGACATGAAGCAGTCTGACCAGATTCTAGTACATGATTCTATTAGTCTGAGTAAGTCATGGCGTAGAAGACTTTCTCATTTGCATTACAGAGCTCTTATTGCTTTGGGGAAGATGGTGATGAGTCTTCCAAAGCTTCGTATTGAGCATGATGGAATTTGCATTGGTTGTTCTCTTGGCATGAATGCCAAGGGATCGTTTCCAAATGGTGACAGCAAATCCAAGGGAAGGTACATTTGTTGGGTACCATGAATCGTCGAAGGCATATTGGATCTACATCATGGGTCAAAGACAGATTGAGGTGAGCAAGGATGTTTCTTTTGAGGAGGAGGTAGTCTTTAGTATATCTAGAGGATCTCACTTGTAGATTGACAGTGAGACGCAGGAGAATATGGTACCTTCTCCCCCTCACCCTTCAGTAGTTCAAAGGGAGCCAGTTGAGCCCATGGAGATAATTGAGCCTGTTGATCCAAATGATCTAGTACATCATGTTGATTTTCCTAGAGATATTGCAATAGGTCGACAGAGGCCTACCTAGGCTCATCAGACTCTGCAGGAGGAAAAGAGATATACACTCCTTGTGGTACTTTCAGTTAAAGTAAGAGACCTCAGAGTTTCTCGAGTTATGTTGCAGCTATGAGCCACATCATTGATTATGAGCCTTCCTGTTATGAGGAGGCATCCAGTTAGCCAATATGGAGAGATGCCATGATGGAGTAGTATCAGTCCATCATGAAGAATGATGTGTGGGATATTGTCCTGAGACCCAAAGGGAAGTCTATGGTGACTTCCAAGTGGATTTATAAGATAAAACATACAGTTGAGAAGAGCATCGAGAAGCACAAAGCAAGATTGATAGTAGAGGGAATAGACTATGAGGAGACATGTGCTCATGTTGCTCGATATACCTCCATGTAGATGATTATTGCACTTGCTTTAGCCTTGGGTTGGAGATTACATCAAATGGACGTGAAGACAACTTTCCTCAATGGCGAGATTGAGGAAGAGGTGTATATCGAGCAGCCAAATGGTTTCGTGATTCATGGGAAGGAATCCCATGTGTGCAGGTTGAAAAAGGGCCCATATGGACTCAAGCAGGCACCTCATGCTTGGTATGTGAGGATTGATGGATGCCTGATGATTTTGGCTTTCAGTAAGAGTGTTGTTGATGACAACCTGTACTATAAGGTTGTTAATGATGAGTCCCTTATTTTGATCTTGTATATTGATGATTTATTTCTCATCGAAGCATAGCATCTCATTGCTTGGTGCAAGCATGAGTTGGCCTCTGAATTTGATATGAAGGATATTGGCATGATGAATTACTTCTTTGGACTTGAGGTATGGCAGAGAACCGATGAGATCTTCCTGAGTCAGGGGAAGTACACAGTTGAGATCTTGAGGAGATTTGAGATATTGGACTGTAATTCCATGACCACACCAATGGTGACGAATCTAAAGAAACTAAATGATTCTTCTTCCGATTCAGACTTGATTGACCCGACTATGTATCGACAACTGATTGGATCATTGATGTATCTGGTTAACACCAGAAAGGATATTTGCTATGCAGTGTGTGCACTTAGCCATTTCATGAGTCAACCGAGGCAGATACATTAGGTGGATGCGAAGCATGTGTTGAGATATTTGCAAGGCACAATTGGATATGGCCTAAAACATGCTTCCAGTGTTGACATGAGACTACGGGGATATGTTGATTCATATTGAGCAAGGAGTGCGGTTGACAGGAGGAGCACCTCAGGGTGTTGCTTCAATTCTAGATCTTTCGTGGTTTCCTGGTGTAGCAGGAAATAGAATTCTAGATCTGTCAAAGTAGTGAAAATTTGTCCTGGGGTGGCACCCAACGTCCCATGGGAGTAGACCATGAGGACATATCCCTTGAGAGTTGACCAAGTGGACATGTCATGGGCGAGTAGGTCCTTGACGATGCACTACGGGCGAGTAGGTCCTAGTGCCACAATATGGGTGAGTAGGTCCCAGTGTATTCTATTGGTGATGAGGCCCTAGAAAAGGGTCCACATTGGGTGTAGCCATGTGACGTGATGATGGTACCAATAGCATGGTCTGCGTGACCATGGCATGGTTGGAGGACCATGGCATAGCCTGCGAGGCTATGAGAACCAAAAACAAATATCACTGAGAATACCTCCCTAGCTAAGAGGGAGTGTTGATGTTTTTGGTAGTTGTGGGGGGTATTCACCTCTAAGAGACCTCCTATGAACAATATCATGAGAAGAGAAAACCCCAAACACTAGCGATGAGAGACAAGGGTACAAGTCGGCCCTATTATAAAAGTAATTTATATGTAATATATACAACTCATCCCTATTGTGAAGAGACATCTAATATCAAAAGGTGTGACCTTTCATTGTCATGGAATTGTATATATTCGAGTGACTCATCCTCATTTGTACCATTACATCACACTTACATTCACCCTTGCATATCATAGCATGTCCTTTGATCTAGTGCACATCTTCCTTAGCCTACTATGCGCAAGTTCTAGAGAGCAGTTTTTGTATTGTGCTGGTGTATCTGGTTACACTCCATCCCTCTTTGTATCTGGGTGGTCTGTCTCTATTTGAAGTCTATGAGAATCCACTTTGTGTTGAAATTTTGAATACTAGACTAGTTCACAACTGCAGTAAATAGCCAGGATCTCAAGAAGATTAACCAAGCACAAATTACAAAAAAAATGGGTCTGCTCATTTTTCCATAGGCAATGTTCTTTCATTGCCACCCAACCATATGCATTCTCAAGTGCCACCCCCGAGCAGAGTAGGAGACCTGCTACATAATGATATCCAAGAGAAAGACACCCAAATACAGAGAGGGATGAAGTGTAACCAGATACACCAGAATGATCAATCAGACAGAATCTGTAGACTATGCCATCTATATGAGGTCGAGACTAATGAGCACTTCATCTTTGGCTGCTACATCTATTATGAAATCAAGGGGAGGTTTCATTTCCTATTCAAGGGGATTCAAAGCCTCACTGGCTTCTTCAGATATTCTAACCAGAGGTGCTTAGCCTTATACATATAGGAGGATCTCAAGCTCCCAACCCACATTCTTTAACATCCTACTAGACCAAACTCTATTCAACGGATCACTTCCTTCTTCACGGTGCTACCCTCAAGAAGGGGCATTGGGATACATACCGATATCATCATGGCTCTGAACTACATGTCAATGTGGACCCATGGGACCTTCCCCCATCCCAAGATTTCAATGACATGACCAAATCAGATCCCTCCCCAGGAGACAGATGAGACCGCCTAGGCCTCAGCAGCGAACTACCTCTTCCAAATAGAAATGCAACAGACGATCTAGACATCCCACCAATTCTCCCTCTAGACATCATACTATACTCAAATTCATTCAACCTCAGATGGTAGGAGAGATGGATCTACTCCATGCTAGACCTATCTCATTACTTAGAGCAGTCTTTTGGGCTTGGGGTCAAGGGTTGTTCATGCCTTAGCTTAGATCTCACTCTCAACTCTATCTTACTTTACTTTCTGCATCTTGCCTTTTATAGGAGACCTTGAAGTACTCTTGCTTTGTAACAACATCATTTTACTCAATGGTCCCTTTGACCTACTTTTGTGGTCATTAGTATAACATTAATAAATTATCTATCTATCTATCTCACTTCCATCTCATTCATAAAAAATAATCCCCTACTCATGTTTGACATATCAAATGTCACACAACAAGATCTAGTCAAGCAAATGGAAAAAATAATGTAAGCCTAAGTCAGATAAATCCCAAAAGGCTAGAGGTGAAGAGCACGAAAGATAAAAACAAAAATAATAAGGCTAGAGCTATGTCACCTCATTAAAAATTCCTACACCCCTAAGTCTATGCTGAAAATGCATATCTAAATAAAAGGCCTAGAAAAATCAAAGAAAAATGTAGAAGGGGAAATAAATAAAGTGTTGAGGGGGCAACTATAAGTAGAAGTGCTCTCTCTTAGAAGGCTTACATACACAAATAATGAAGATTCGTAGCTCTTGAAAGCTAGTTGGACCAGTAAAAGGGACCTTTATCATCATATATGGTTTTGAGGGTCATTACATGAAATTCCTCTTCTCTTCCCATAAGTTATCCGTCATTTTCACCTAACTTTAATCTTGTGATCTAGGAAATACATTTTGTCCTAGGAATCGTCACATGTAAAAGGGGTAAGTGTGTCTTCCCATGGTGAAATTTATGCAATTTGTAAAAATTAACTTGTGTTTTGAAGTCCTTAGAAGAAAACGCTTGATATGCATCACCTAATAATGTGTAAATAAATTAGACCCACCACTATATTGGGGGGCTTGTATGGGAATTGTCGCATGTAAAAGGGGTAAGTGTGTCTTCCCATGGTAAAACTTAGGCAATTTGTAAAAATTAACATGTTTTTTGAAGTTGTTAGAAGAAAATTCTTGGTGTGCATCACCTAATAACATGTAAAGAAATTAGACCCACCATTGTAAGGGGGGGCTTGTATTGGGAACCATGTACCATGCCTAATATACATCACACTACATTAATATCCGTGATGTTGCATTGGGATCCATGTACCCATATTTGGTCGTATCTACTGACATTGTGATCTATGACATTTTCCTTGGGATTTGTGTACCTCATTGGGATACATGTCACTACCATGGGATACGTGACAATGCATCGAGAAATGACAAGGATGCCACATCGTCATAGTTTCCACATGGACTGCTTTGGGAGGGAACTCTTGCTTAGTTGGATGAGATGTTATCCCACACGTATGCTTTATTCTCTCACATGGACCAAAAGTGGGGGATTGTTGAGGTAGTTGGAGACATGTACCAATTTATTACAGGTTGTTACAGAGATGGACCAGTCAATTAGAGTTAGTTACAAGTAGTTGAGATGGTTATTGCCTCATGGACCATTCACATGTGATGAGGCGCCTCATTTTGGGGTACACATGCCTTCTTCCAGTAGGGTGCACCTTGTTCCTAGTTGACTGTTCTTTGTCACTATGTGTTAGACCCTTACTTCATGGGTTTGTTATGAGGAACTTCATATTTGGACCATCATTTGACTAGATCTTGAGGACATTGGCTCAAATTGAGGAGGGAAAACCTCTTCCTATACTCCTATAGACCACACGTGTGGTGTCTTGGTCATATTTTCGTTATTTTTATGAGGGCACTGCTATCTTTGAGGATTTTTATTGTAACCACTTGTATTTTTCCCATGGTTTCACTTGGGAACATGGTTTTGGCCCCTTGGATCCACATACTCATTATATTTACACATGGTATTATGCCAACCAATGGTTTTCCACACATGGTTTAGGAGGGTGCCTCACCTATTTAAGAAAGGCATTGCTCTCATTTGTAACTAGAGTTTGGAGAATAAGAGATATCATTTGACTCACTTCTATATGTGTTATTGGTTTAACTTAGTATTTCTTGGGTAATTTTTCTGTGAGGAATCTAACAAGAGGGTTTAATTTGTAACAAGTGAAGGTGGATTGAGAAAGCTAGCAAGGATCCACAAGAGGAGCAAAGTGCTACAATGGAAGAGCTTCACAAGGTAATGATTTCCCTTATAATATTTAGTTTTCTTCTATATCTAGACTAGAGTATTGAGTTTGGAAAAGCTTCATTTTCTTTCCAACCCCTACCTTAGGATGGTGTAGAGGCTACCCCTTGCTACTTAAGGAGTTGGTAACACACTCCTATCACCATCTAGATCTTGGAACATCAATACTTTCTTGGGGGAATTTTCTAGGTACACCCTAGGGTTGCCTAGGATCCCGAGATTCTTTGCAGAAAACCAAGCCTCAAGGAGTGTTGGTTGACCCCTTAGCCCAATAGGATTTAAGGCACTAGTCTTTTACTTTCCTTTCTCTTTCAAAATTTCGATTTACTTCTTTCTTTCACTGTTTTGAGCAACCTAGGGTTTCATTTGATATATCTTCAGATCTAGGTTGTTTTTCTTTCCAAGTCTTGAGTTATAGGGTTTAAATCTTTTGGACTTGATTCTAGTTTGCAGAATATTCATTGTTTCATGCTAGATCATAAACGTTTTGCAATTTTGGCTTAGATCTAAAAATTTAAGTTCAAAATCTTTAATGGATCTAAGATTTCTTTGTTGAATGAAACTTGCTAGTTTCAAAGTCAATTTTCTTCAAGCAAACCTCACCTAATATTTAATGGTTGGAAATCCAATTTGATGTAAGGGTTTTAAATTATTTTTGGTCTTCTTCTCACATCTGGGATAAATTTCGAGTTACTTGACTAAAACTCACATATTAATGCAACAATTTGCCTCTTAATTATTCTAGACACACTTAGGTATCAAATCGATGTGCTCTGAGGCCAAACGACATGCCTTACAAGCATGACATCACATCCTCAAGATTGCTAATATTTGTTGAAGAGTATACTAAGGATTTTTGAATACTTAATATCGATAGTTCATGATGTGCCTTACTCTTACACACATAGTTGGTATAATAAAACTACTCTCAGAATGCATGCTCAAACACAATACCTCTAGAGGTTACAGATTATGTGCTTGACATTTTAGTTTCATTTTGAGGGTCGAGTTTTGCTAATCATTCATTAAATTCTGTTCTACTAAGAAAAATCTATGGTTATAATGTCTATTGTTCTTGATGAGTGTTGACGTATAAATTTTCTCGGCATGTTAAACACAATGTTCACACGTACATTGTGAGGGTTCTTAGATTTAATTACTTCAGCAATCATCATTAAATTTTGAGTATTAAATGAACCAATACATGGGATAAGACTTGCAATGTTTCATTGATTTCATTGTTATACTTCATGACACTATCGATTGACACTTAAGGCACAACAATGGCTTATTGGCATCAAATGTTTTGATACTTGGCACTGTCTATACAGATTTAGGATTTAAACATTTTGGAATTTCGGAACAATACTACAATAAATCTTATCACCATTGTTAAGAATATTGCTAAACATCGAGTATTCATGGCTAAATTTATATGTTTTTGGTACGATTAGAGTTCATACTAAATCTAATCATAAGTCTTTGTGATGCCTAAATTTCTTAATAGTTATAAATACTCGATATTGATGAATGTCCTCTCAAATTTAATCTTGCACTTTGCGTTGATGTTTTGGTAGCTGCGGAAGGTACTTTCCCTCCTAGATGACCTTTCTTAAACAAGAAGAAGATTCCAGAAGCAAGAGAACCATTGAACAAATGTGGAAATACCCTAGAAGAGAAGTCGGCCCAGAAGAATAAAGAAGTGACACCTTCCCAGAAGAGAAGTCAACCCAGTGAAGAGGACAGGAAAGCTATAAATAAGAGACACCTTAGCTCATTTGGACACACTCTCTCATCTACACATAAGTAAGGCGCAAGTTTGAGGAAGGGTGATGCAACAATTGCAGTGACAGAGTTTCTTCTTGTCTAGTCTTTCTGGTATTTCTCTCTTGTGCGCTACCCTTGGAGAGGGTGCACTATCTTGGTATTGTGTTGTTGCTGCAGCTGGGGTGGTATTTTTGGTTGTATCTTGAGGTAGCCTTTGTGCTAGGGTTTATTTGTTGGTTCATGATTGGACTTTCTTTGTGAACGAAATCTGTCTAAGAAAGGTTGTTGGGTTTTTCCCCCATTTGGGGTTTTCCCAGGATAAAACTCGTGTTCTTTTGTCTCTTGTTTATGCTACTACTGCTCAGTACATGATATATATATGTTAATGGTAACAAAGTAAAAGAACACCGGTAACTCGAATGTTTTATAAATAAATAAAATCCAACATGGTATCAGAGTTGGTTACCTTCAGAACAGTTTGACCACTATGTTAAATTTATAAGCAGTTGCGAGAGCCATTCTCCTGGAGGATGGCTAAGACCCTAGACAAGATCTAGGGCCCCCAGTGCACTCTTGGGGTATTTGGTCTGGAACCAAACAGTCAGTGCCATGGCAAAAGACCCTTCTTAGGGCCCCCGGTATATGACTGGGATTCTTAGTCTGAGACTAAGAAGGTAAGCCCCTAGATATGTCTAGGGCCCCTGGAAATGTCTTGTACCATGGTGGAAAAGACCCTTGCGAGGGCCCCCAGTATACAACTGGGGTTCTTGGTGAATAACCAAGAAGTGAAGACCCCTGAGAGGGCCCCCAGTATACGACTGGGGTTCTTGGTCTATGACCAAGCAGTAAAAGCCCCTAGATAAGCCTAGGGCCCCTGGAAAAGTCCAAGGTACCCATGCATACGGCATGGGTTGAGTCTTGGTCTAGGACCAAGCAGTTAAAGTCCCTAGATAAGCCTAGGGCCCCTGGAAAAAATCCAAGGTACTCATGCATACGGCATAGGTTGATCCTTGGTCTCTGACCTTGGTGGATAAGACCCCAGGAAAAGTCCTAGGGCCACTTGATTCTCTATCAAGTACTTGATGGTACATGACCTTCCTTGAAGAAGGACATAACCACAAGAGGGATAAGTCCCATATGCAGTGATGATAAAGTAATAGTTTCACTATGTGATATGAAGGAATAAGCAATGCCACCTTGCAAACCCTCCTTTACCCTTGCTTGGCTGTCTTGGGGTTTTTGGTCTTATTAAAGGGTTAAATTTAAAGTTAAAATCTAAATGTTATTATCACATGTTTAAATTCAAATTTAATTTTAATTTAACTTAAGTTAACCCTTACCCTAACCTAAACACTATATAATAAACCCCCCCCCTCTCACCTTCTACTCATCTATCATTCTCATGTGCAAGCGTTGGTCTCTCTATCTCTAGCTGCGGCCCTCTCCTGCTGGTGTCTTCTATATGCGGCCCTCCTCTGCTGGTGCTTACTTGTTGCGTCCCTTTTCCATGAGTTAAAGCCTCCTTGCTACGGTTAGAGCCTCCTTGCTGCAGCCCTTTGCTGAGAATTAGAGCCTCCTTACTCCGACCACCTTGCTGAGAATAGAGCTTCCCTGCTACAACTCATTTCTATTTTTGTTTCAGGTTTTATGTGGTGTATGGCAGCGGATCCCCTTGAGGGATGTTATAATGTTGCCTCTCCTTGTGTGGGTTGTGATAAGTATGTGTGGTGGGTGCGGCCTCTTTCTCCCATCCGATGTGACTGAGTTTTAGGGTGCAGCCTCCTCCATTTTCTGTTGTGGATGGTTTCTAGGGTTCGGCCACCCTCTACTCTGCAGTATGTGTTTTAGTATGTTTTTCTGGTTGGGGTTTTGTGTTTCAGTATGTGAGCTGTGTGCATTCCATTGAGTGCAAACCTTTGAGGCTGCAGCCCTGTCCTGTGGACAGATCTGAAGGGTTTTGATACCCCTCTTCTCAATCTGTTGTGTGAAGAGTTTATTCAGTGTGCAGCCCTCTTGCTAGGGTATTTTTTGGAGTGCCATTTGCTAAAACTATCTAACAGCTCACATCTGTTCACTGCCAAGATAAGGGTTTATACTCAGTCCAGTTTTCAGCCTCTTGGGTAAGGGTTTTACTGTGTGAGGGTTTGGGCCTTGTTTGTGTTTTCTCCCTGTGGCCTCTTTGTTGGGTGGCAAGAAAGTTCCTTCATTCTTTGGCATTAAGATCCTCTATTGATATATGAACTGAACCTTTGTCTGAGCATACTAAACTGGATCTATACCTTTTGTGGTTACTGTGCTATCTTCAGAGGTAAGGTTGTTGTACCAGGTATGTGCCTTACTCAGCTTTCTTTTGATTTGGATTTGATTCTGTTTCAGATCTGTTTAAGCTAGCATGCATTGAGTAGATCTAAAGATATAAATATATTGTGAAATTCTTGGATAGAATTGTTAGATCTGAAATCTGTGTTTAGTGATATAGATCTATTGTTATATTCATATCTATTCATTGCTACATTAGAACAGAGTACTATCTTTAGATCTGAGTTTATATTCATATGTGATCAGAGTTTTTCTCTTAAGCTGTTGATGTCCTTCATAGATCAACTTTCTATGTGTTTTATCTCTGATTGAGTAACAGATCTATTTGCTTTAATCATTGAAATTTAAAAGAGACTATTGTTCTGCATTTTTACCCTAAATCTAACACACTGGAAGGAAGATCGTTCCAGCAACACCTTGTAGCTACAATACTTTGTCAAGCTCGTTGAGAACTATCCGAAGGTCGTTGGGGATAATTCTTTCATAGACCATTGCACCCTACCCTAGCGCACCCCCTAAAACCCTTAGCATGTAGTTTGGTGAAGTTTGAAAAATCAAGGTTTTTCAGTGCTAGGGTTTCTGCCAGCAAACAATGTCAACCAGCATGAGAGTTGAATATATATTAGATGGAGCAGATAACTTCAGATCTTAGAAGCACACAGTTCTCCTCATTCTAGAAGAGAATGAGTTATTGGATCATATCAAGCAGATGCTTCCAGAACCATAAGAAGAAGATGCCAAAGCAAAGTTCAGGAAGAATGAAGTCAAGGCCAAGAGGATCTTGACAGACTCAAAAAAGGATCATCTGATACCTAATGTATCAGAACTGAACACACCAAAGGAAATGTTTGATGCCCTAACCAGACTTTATAAAAGTAAGAATACCAGTCGAAATCTTACTCTAGGGCATCAACTCAGAAACGTGACAATAAACAAGTGAGAAATAGTAGCCAACTATTTTCTGAGGATCGCACAGATCAAGGACCAATTAGAAGCCATTAGATATCCAGTAGAAGACGTTGAACTCGTGACTACTACACTCAATGCATTTCCCTCTTCTTGGGATCTATTTGTTCAAGGGATTTTCCCCTGAATCAAATTGTCTAAGTTCAACAAGTTATGGGAAGACTGCACCCAAGAGAAATCCAGGTTGATATCCAAGTCACAGAAGACAAATGATGATGAAAATCAAGCCCTTGTTGCTTAAGTGAAATCTAAGAGACACGTTATAAGAAGGATGTGTCAACGATCAGATGCTACAACTACAAGGAGAGGGGACATTATGCCGCACAATGTCCTCTTAGACATGAAAAGGGAAAGAAGAAGCACCATGCACATGCAACATATGTTGAAGATCATAAGTCAAAGGATGAAGAGTATGTCTTTTAGCCAATGGTGCTTCCAAGCACATGATCGGGGAGTAGGAAAGACAACTAAAGTGGGACATCAACAACTAAACTCCAGGTTTGCATATCATGTTTGATATTTTATATTGTTGCAGTTTAAGTATTGTAACTAGAATAGCAGTCTTTAGAATTCTATTATTGATATTGTTATTATTAGTTTAGTAACACTTTATTATTGTTGGTATGACTACCATTAAGTAAATGCTCATATTAATAATGCACTTGTTTACAAGATAAATTAATCTCCTCTAGGAGATGTTCTTGGTTGTTGACCTTGTTCCAGGCAGGCTATCTTGTAAATTCCATGGAGGTTACCATGGAGATGTTGTTGTTCTTGTTTCTTGTTCTGGGAAATTCACAAGTAATAGCTCTGAGAGGGAGTTATAATGATGATTACAGGAGGAAACAATTTAGATGGTCTCTAGCTAAAACATGGAGCAGACTATCCAAACATAGAGTTGTACACATCCATGTAATGAAGGAGAAGAGGACGAAGTTAGAACCTTTTGGAAAGAAGGGTACTTTTGTGAATACAGAGTATCTCATATGAAGATCGATTGTAAGAAGTAGGAGGCTCCGAATATGACCGTACAAATCCCTCTAGTTTAGTTGATCACTCTTCAGATCACCAGGAAGAGTCAGTAGAGCCAGAAGGGCCTACCCAGAATCATTGCAGTGACTAGGAAGAGACCAGCAAGGTCCTGTGATACTTTGCAGGATGCAAAGGGGGATACAGACATATGGCATTGACAAGCCATATCATGAGGAGTAGCAGATGGCTCCACCAATGGTGAGGCAAGTGACCCCACCAAGTACCAACTCAGAAGGAGCTACAGTTCAGAGGGAGTCGGCCCTCGGGATCCAGTAGGGAGGAGCAACCTCCCCAGGATAGTTCATAGGAGATCAAACTTCAAATGAGGTCGGCACATGTAGAGGCAGCAGATGGCTCCAGACATTATATAGACTCAGAGGGAGTCAAGCTTCAGAGGGGGCATGCACACTCAAAGAGAGCCTGATCTCAGAGAGAGTGAGTGGCTTAGAGACTTTCATTCAGAAAGTATTCCTCCTCAGATTCAGATGGGAGAGAGAGACACCTTTTAGCACTGACAGACAAGAGGCTAGATCGAAGCTTCAGAGACTTTGAGGAGATATGAGACCTCCTGGGAGGATTCCCTTGTTTCATTGACAAAGGAGGAAGCCAATTAGAAGGACTGGGAAATGGAAGTCGGCCCAAAAGAATAAAGAATAAAGTGAGACCTTCCTAGAAGAGAAGTTGGCCCAGTGAAGAGGATAGGAAGGCTATAAATAGGAGGCGCCTTAGCTCATTTGGACACACTCACTCACACTCTCTCATCTACACAAAATTAAGTCGCAAGTCTAAGGAAGGGTGACGTAGCAGCTACAATGACAAAGTTTCTTCTTGTTCAGTCTTTCTGGTATTTCTCTCTTGTGCGCTAAACTTGGAGAAGGTACATTGTCTTGGTATTGTGTTTTTGCTACAACTGGGGTGGTATTTCTGGTTGTATATTGAGGTATCCTTTGTGCTAGGGTTTATCTGTTGGTTCATGATTAGACTTGCTTTGTGAACGAAATTTGTCTAAGAAAGGTTGTTGGGTTTTTCCCCCATTTCGGGTTTTCCTAAGATAAATCTCGTGTTATTTTTTCTCTTGTTTATGCTACTACTGCTCAGTACATGATATATATGTTAATGGTAACGAAATAAAAGAACACTAGTAACTCTAATGCTTTGTAAATAAAGAAAATCTAACACTTTGGACATAAAGTTTAATATGATTGTGTTGTTTTATCATCACTTTGTTGTTATAATTCTAGATGTTGTTTCTCTAAATGGTTGTTAAGATCAAGGTCCATATACCTTTCACATATACTAAAATCTAAGCATTCCATATAGTACTTCATGGACATCTTATTAAATATATCCACACACCACTATTGGAAATACTCTTCTTATGATTCACACTTGCAATGATCTTTAATACATGGTTTAAACACTTGCAAATGTAAATTTCTAAGAGTTATGGTATTACAATCATTTCTATTCATAACAACTTTGTTCTCTTTAGATACTTCGTTCTTAAGTTTGGCATCTAATGATTTGATGGTGGTTTGAAAATCTGGATACAATTTCTGTACTCAATTACTTTGAATTGGTCACGCCATTGTAGTAATTGCTTTCAAGTGAGTTTTGTAAAATGTTTTTTTAGAATAATCTGAATCTGAGACACTATTTTACATGTGACCATCTTTGGAAACTCTTTACATGAGCACTTTTAATTGTTGAGCGTATTCACTTGTTGTAGTTAAATTAAGCTTTCCTTGTTTCACTTTCTTTAGACTTAATCAATCAAAGCTAAAGAACACTCCCCTTCATTCACAACAATCATAGCTTGAATGACCATAGGAACACCCTCCTTAGGTTAGGAAGCCCCTTTCATAGCCTTAAAGTGAGAGGCAAGGCCACCGAGGTGACAATGGGTGGCTTGCCTACCAATTGTTTCTAGGATCTCCTCCGAAGGTTAGGACTTTTCCTTTAGCGAGAGTTTGAGTAGTAAGAGGGTGATCAGATGGAGACCTCTTTAGAGAAGGTAGAAGATTTCACAATATTAGGTGCAAAAAAGTCTCAACCAATGCAAGTTAAAGGGGAAGTATATGATCATTGTTATATCCAAACAAGGATGCAAAAGAATAATGATGAAAATATGCTAAAGTCTTGGCAAAATGCACCATTGAAAACTCAACCAAATCTTGACTCAAGTAAATCTTTAATTTCTCCTAAATTTTTGTAAATTGTGGAGAGATATTTTTGTTTAGATCAAAATATCTGGCCAGATTTAGGGATTAATAAAATACCTTCTCTTATTAAAGATCTCCACACACCATTGTTGGAAATACTCTTCTTATGATTCACACTTGCAATGATCTTTAATGCATGGTTTAAACACTTGCAAATGCAAATTTCTAAGGGTTATGGTATTACAATCATTTCTATTCATAATAGCTTTGTTCTCTTTAGATACTTCGTTCTTAAGTTTGGAATCTAATGATTTGATGGTGGTTTGAAAATCTAGATACAATTTATGTACTCAATTACTTTGAATTGGTCACGCCATTATAGTAATTGCTTTCAAGTGAGTTTTGTAAAATGTTTTTTTAGAATAATTTGAATCCGAGACACACTATTTTACATGTGACCATCTTTGGAAACTCTTTACATGAGCACTTTTGATTGTTGAGCATATTCACTTGTTGTAGTTAAATTAAGCTTTCCTTGTTTCACTTGCTTCAGATTTAATCAATCAAAGCTAAAGAACACTCCCCTTCATTCACAACAATCATAGCTTGACTGACCATAGGAACACCCTCCTTAGGTTAGGAAGCCCCTTTCTTAGCCTTAAAGTGAGAGGCAAGGCCATAAAGGTGACAATGGATGGCTTGCCTAGCAATTGTTTTTAGGCTCTCCTCTGAAGGTTAGGACTATTCCTTTAGCGAGAGTTTGAGTAGTAGGAGGGTGATCAGATGGAGACCTCTTTAGATAAGGCAGAAGATTTCACAATATTAGGTGCAAAAAAGTCTCAACCAATGCAAGTTAAAGGGGAAGTATATTATCATTGTTATATCCAAACAAGGATGCAAAAGACTAATGATGCAAATATGCTAAAGTCTTGACAAAATGCACCATTGAAAACTCAACCAAATCTTGACTCAAGTAAATCTTTAATTTCTCCTATTTTTGTAAATTGTGGAGAGATATTTTTGTTTAGATCAAAATATCTGGCCAGATTTAGGGATTAATAAAATAGCTTCTTTTATGGGAAAAAAAGAAGGGAACCTGGGAAAAGGGAGTTCTAGCCGCCAAACCTCTAGCCACAAACCTGGAGAAATTTGGGAGGAAGTTTAAACCAGGAAAGTAGGCAAAAAATGAGTTTATTATAAGGAGAATAAGGGGTGATTGAGATACCATCACCCACCTCATCTAGGGAGAACCCAAAAACCCAAGATAAATCTAGATATCCCTTAAGATCAAGCAATTTTGGACTTGCCAGAGGGAGGGACAAAAGGTGGCAATAAATAGAATGATCCAAAGGAGGGTTTGGGAAATCCCTAAAAAAAATAGAATGATTTTTTATGACTTTTAATACTAGGGGTTTGGGAAATCCCTCAAAAAAATTCCTAATGAAACTAGTGGAGATCCACAAACCAAATATAGTCACGACTCAAGAAAGAATGGGTGATGAGATTAAGATATCAAGAGAATTGTCAAAAAAATTTAAATATTGGGACTTTTATCCATAGATCCTATATGAAAGTAAAGGGGTTTGATTACTAGATGGAAGAAAATAACTATGAGGCTAACCAAATAAGTGCTTCTTTATTTAGGTATTGGAGATGAGAGAAGTATTTAATGTTTTCAATGATGATAAGGCGATCATTTTAGGAATGACTATTATTTCAAGATTTCATGAGAAGAAGTAATGTAATCCTTGGAGGGGATTTGAATTTTATAGTAAGTAGAGCAAAGTATAGGGGGGATGCTACTAGGGAAAACCATTTGGCTGAATTCTTTATAAACAAATTGAAGGAGGCGAGCTTCATGGATATAGAACCCATCAAACGAGATATTACCTGGAGGAACATGAGGGTGGGGCAAGAAAGGGTGTCTAGGAGATTAGACCACCTTTTAATTTTTTCCTCCCTGATTAGTGATCACAATAGGATAACAACCTGAATCAAGGTTGGAGGTGAATCAGATCATTGCCTAGTTTTTCTCCAAATGGCGAGGGAGGAATGTAAGCCCCTGAGGATATTCAAATTTAATTATGGTTGGTTGGAGAATGAAGACTTTGTCAAATTGGTCAAAGCACAAGGAATCCATTTGGTGCCTCCCTAGGAGAGTCTACAAGCCTACAGTTTGATTCGAACCTCAATTATGTGAAAAGGGCAACAATCTCATGGGAAAATGACAAGAGACTAATAAAGGATGAGTGGGCATCAGTATCACTTCAAACACAAATCACAAGAATTTATGATAAAAAAAGATGTAAATCTTATTAATGACAAAACTTGGGCAAACTTAGGGTTCTACAACAAAAGAAGAGAAATGTTTTTGCAAATGCAACGACCAAAGACACTATGGAAACTTAAATGTAATGCATTATGGATAGAAAAGGGGGATGAGAACAGGAAGGAAAAAACAAAACACATTCTGGGAGGTACAAAGAGATGATGCATCAAAAGCCTAGAGTTTGAAGGACATTGTTTCTCTCGGGATGGATCATTTAGGAAAGATATATAAGAGGATAAGGAAAAAATAGTCAAAATGCCATAATTCTTCATTGGCTTTATAGATGAGACAACCAATGAGAGATCAATGGAGGAGCTTACTAAAGATGAGTTACAAGTGGTACTTAATAGTTTTCAAAGAGACAAAATTCCAACCCTAATGGTTGGGGAATAGAGTTCTTTCTAAAATTTTATGAGTTATTAAAAGATGATTTGTTACAATTATTAATCAATCAAGGAGTGATGGAAGAATCCTAGGTATCTTAAATTCTACTTTCATTGCATTAACTCCAAAAAAGGGCAAACCTGACATTTTAGATGACTTCAAGCCAAACATTTTGGATGACTTCAAGCCAATTTCCCTATACAATTGTATTTACAAGATAATTGCTAAGACAATAGCCTTGAGAGTAAAGAAAATGCTCTAATACAATTTCAAAAGTGTAGCTTGGGCTCCTCCATAGTAGATAAATACACGATGTAGTGGGAGTGGCACAAGAAAGGATGCATACTATTAAAATAAATAAGCTACAAACTATGGTTCTAAAGTTGGATCTTTCTAAAGCATATGATCAAACAAACTAGTTGTATCTAAGGTTGATGCTAATACACATCAGTTTTAATGTGCATTTAGTGAACTAGATAATTATTTGCTTGGCATTAGTATCATTTGCAGTCTCAATCAATGGATCTACATCTTCTTTCTTTAGACCATCAAAAGGGCCCAAACAAGGAAATATTTATGATTGGATCGACATCCAATTTCTTTAGACCATCAAAAGGGCTCAAACAAGGCTACCCTTTATCACCTCTATTATTTATGATAATAGCTAAAGGGCTTAATGATGCTTTACTATAGGCAAGAAGAATGGGATATACAAAATGTATGAGGTAAGGGAGATGTCTTACATTGACTCGTTTACTTATTGTGGGGATGATGTTATTTTACTCTATAATGGTTCAAAGAGAGATGATTCTAAATTAAGGGAGATATTAAAGATTTATTGTACAGGTATAGGTATGATTAAATATGCAAAAATCTTCAATTGATTTCGATGATGTGGCAGAGGAACAAATCAAGTCAATCCCGCATCTTGAACTTTCATACTTGGGGTTTATATCAAGAAAAATTATTATAGAGTCGATGATTAAAAATGGCTCATAGCCAAAATTGAAAGAATTACATCAGTGCTAGAAGCAATCTCGATCTATTGGCACTCATTGGTTTTTATTCCAAAGGGGATTCTAGAAAAGTCAAGAAAATGAGTTTTAGAAAGTGAAGGAATATCTCTAGTGAAATGGCAATCGATAGCTAAGCCTAAGATCTAGGAGGTTGGGGCCACAAGAATATTCATCATTTTGGGAAGGTACTAGCTACCAAGACTTTTGGAGACTCGTAACAAGTGATGGGATAGGTCATCACCCATAAATACATTTACACTAATATTGTAGTAGGATGGATCAAAAGACCCTCAAAAATCATTTAAAATGTGTAAATAATATGGAAGGTCATGAGTTAAGCCTTCCTATTGGTGGAGAATTGTAGAGTGAGGAAATTTGGAAACAGAGAAAAAGTTAAGGTGGGAATAGATCCATGGGTGCCGAGTGGACATCTATATAAACCTCCTGACAATTTGATCACAGCTCCTCAAAGAAAAGGCATTCCTAACCTAGCTCAAACAACTCTCTAAATTTGTCCACTATTTGGCACCAAGAGTGGAAAAATGCAAATCAACTAGATTTAGGTGGTCATGAAGGGAAGCTATCGGAGGCATATACAACAAAACTAAAAGTAAAGAATCTTGGAATTGAGAAGGTGGAAGATGAATTAGTTTGGTCCAAGAATTCTACTCTAGGGATCTACACTCCAAAACTAGGATACAAATCCATGTATGAAAGTGATATGCCTAAATAGTTTAATGGTGATAGAAACCACTATGGAAAATCAGGTCTCCATTGAAGGTAAGAATCTTTATGTGGTTAGCCATAAAGAATAAGGACCTCTCATGGGAGACTCTATAGAGAAGGAAGAATCATGGTCCTAGTAGGTGTGTCTTATGCAAGGAGAGGGAGGAAACCATGTCACTTGCTGATTTCATGTGCATATGCTAAACAAGTTTGGGAGGAAATGGACAAATTGACATGTGCATAATTCTACTCTAGGGATCTACACTCCAAAACTAGGATACAAATCCATGTATGAAAGTGATATGCCTAAATAGTTTAATGGTGATAGAAACCACTATGGAAAATACAGGTCTCCATTGAAGGTAAGAATCTTTATGTGGTTAGGCATAAAGAATAAGGACCTCTCCTAGGAGACTCTATAGAGAAGGAACAATCATGGTCCTAGTAGGTGTGTCTTATGCAAGGACTGGGAGGAAACCATGTCACTTTCTAATTTCATGTGCATATGCTAGACAAGTTTGGGAGGAAATGGACAAATTGACAAGGGTAAGAATAGAATGGCAAGGTTCAAGTCTATATTGCAAAGTGCATTACTCATTGGAAAAATAAGCAAGAGCTTAAAGAATTTAAAGCCCTCCTTTGAATTATTGACTAGGCTAGTTGAATTTTGGCTTGAAAGGAATGCTAGAATACTTAAAATAGATGCATTCCTGCCTTTCACTATGTGCATCCCAATGCAGGTCAAATTTGCTAGCTACAAGAGCCCTCCAAAAAGCATGCCTCAAAGGAAACTTAATCATGAGCCAACTGAAAAGTCGGGCTTGGGGCCAATCAAGGTTACCCTGCCATTTGTGGGGCAAGGGGAACCCTTTTCACATCTAATACTCATTTCTTTAAGTACAAAGCAAGCCTAGGGGAAGGTTCTAACAACTACACAAAAATTATAGCTTTAAAATTGTTGCTATCTTAGCTTCTAAAAAAAGGGGTTCACAAGTTTCAAAGCTTCGGTGATTCTCCAGTTGTTATAAATTGGATGTGTGGTAAATTTATGACAATAAACTTGTTCCTAAATTTACTTTTTGAGGAGATCCACACAATGAAAAAAAAAATTAACTATAGTTCATTCTTTCATGACTATAGAGAACTTAGTATGGAAGTTAATTCCTTATCCAAAGATGGACTTCATATAGAAGTTGGGCGTTGGACAATGTTGGAATCCAAGGATGACTTGGTCCAAGAGTTTTGGAAATCAATGTTTTCAAGTTATTTTTTTTTTTGGGTATATCAATAGTTGATTATCTACATTTCTTATCAATGTAATGTGATCAATGCAACGTTATAATAACATAGCGCTAAAGGTTTAGATAGCATGCCTAGTCATGTTAGTTTTTTTTTTTCCGACTATCGACAATTATATGAAAAAAAGAGAAGGGGTTGAAGGCTAGATATGTTTGGCTATATGTCTTTTAAAATCTTGGAAGTATATGAATCTTGGAACAATTTATTTTTTTGATAAGTGGCCAATTCAAAAATCACTTATAGCCTTACTTATGAGGAACTTCCAAATTTGGGGAACCAATCCACAACATGGCTCAGAATACAAATATGCATTCACATAATACAAATTTCTCTCCTTGAATACAATTTACAAATTTTTTTCAACAAAAAAAATGTAGCAAAAAATGAGTTAAATTAAACCAAACTTACCTCATCCTTAGCCTTCACCTATGTCCACTACACGTACGAAATCTACATCAATTGGGTTGTTTCGACTTGCCATAATCTCCCCACCCACTAAACCCAATAAAAACAAAATCAAAATTTTTTATGAGAAATCTTTAAAAGACACCAAAAATCTCATGAAAAATATTATAAATATAGACTATGATATATTATAAAAAAATATGAAAGACACCAAAAATCGTAAACTCTCAATGGGTAAGGAGAGAAGAGAACAATTGCATCTTAAAAAATGAATATTACATGGGTTTATCACCCAAAAAAGATTCACCCTATGCCCCTCTAACACACAAATATTCAACAACACTTCACTTACCTTTAACGCACATACCTTCTCCTTAGCCTTCCCCTGTACCCACTGCACCAATGGAATCAACATTAACTAGACTATTTGGGTCTGCCTTAGTGTCCCCTCCCACTAAACGCAACAAAAACAAAACAAAAAAATCTTATGAAAAATCTTTTAAAAACACCAAAAATCTCATGAAAAATATTAAACATAGACTGTTATAAAAAATATTAAAAGAAACCAAATATTGTATGTTGAAGTTCATCTTATGCAAAGACCAAAACTCTTAAAACCTAAATAGATGGGAGGAGAACAATTGTAATTGAAATGAAGAGGATTACATTGGGTTTACACAAAAAAAGGACTCACCCTTTGCCCTTGTCACATTAAGATATTCAACAATGCTCCACTTACCTCCACCATCCTTTCCCTGCATTGCCTTTAAATTTAAAAAAACACATTATATATATATATATATATCAGAAAATGAATTAAATTAAAGTTACCATACATACCTTTTTAGCCTTCAAGGCAGGTATCTTGATTACACAACTCATTAAACCCTACAAGATCAAAATCAAAAAATCTTTAAAAGGTAACAAAAATATCATCGGAAATAATAAGCATAAACTGTAACATATTATAAAAATAGTAAATACTAAAGAAATGCCAAAAATCATAAACCCAAGACAAGAGAAGAGGGAGCAGATCAATAGTATTCGAAATAAGAATAATTACATAGGATTTGCACCAATAGAGAACTATTATTCATAGGATTTGCACCCAGAGAAGACTCACTCTGCCCCTCTCACTCAAAGAGTATTCAACAACTCCTCCACTTTTCTTTACCTACATTACCTTCAAATTTTAAAAAACACACACTATATAAGAAAATGAGATAGATTAAACTATACATACTTATGCCCATTGCACCTCTGGAATTTGCATCAGTTGAGCTATCTGGAACTGCCTTGATTTCCCACCCATTGAACCCAACAAAACAAAACAAAACCTTATGATAAACACTAAAAACCAGATTTCCCCGCCCATTGAACCCAACAAAACAAAGATTATGAGAAACATTAAAAACCATACTGTAATACATTATAAAAATATTAAAGAGAAATCAATTGTATT
The DNA here is from genome assembly GCA_000966675.3 of Picea glauca. Classification (NCBI taxonomy): domain Eukaryota; kingdom Viridiplantae; phylum Streptophyta; class Pinopsida; order Pinales; family Pinaceae; genus Picea; species Picea glauca. Next base: position 814,218 of record JZKD02S1672853.1, on the reverse strand, counting down.
TGAAATGAAAATGACTAACGACTCACTCTCTACCATTTTTTCACACAGATATTCAACATATTCTCCACCTTCCTTTACCTGCATTACCTCAAATTTTTAAAAACAAACGTTATATAATTATGCAGTATAAAATGAGTCACATAATTATGCAGCAGAAAATTAGTCAAATCAAACCATGCATACCCCTAGCCTTCACTTGTGCCCACTGCATCTAAGGTATCTGCATCAGTTGGGCTAATTAGGACTACCGAGACTGTAACCCATATCATCGTGGTAATGAACTCAAGCTACGACACCCACTAACTAGATATCACAGTCCAAAAACAATGCCTAACAGAGGCATAGCAAGTGCTCTTGCATCCGTAAAGTAAAGGCTGGCTGACCAATATATACTAATAGCCCGCTCGCATTTGTATCTTAAAACATGGGCACCCACTAACCCGTCGTGACCCCTAACTGGAGGTCGTATGGCCGAGTTCCGCCGCGAGAAAATGAACATACAGATGCATACCCACTGAACCCAACAAAATCAAAATCCAAAAAACTTATAAGAAATCTTTCAAAGATAACAAAAAAATCGTGATATGTATTAAACATGCACTGTAATACTTAAAAGAGATCAGAATCGGTTAAGAGATGGTTTTACACTGAAAGAAGAGTCACCCTCTACCCCTTTAACACATAGATATTCAACAGCTCCTCCACCGAATCTACCTGCATTGTCTTTAAAAACACACATTATATATATTAAATAATTATCTAATAGACAGAAAATCAGAATCGGTTAAGAGAGGGCATATTATATAGACTTAAATCCTTCTTATTGTAAATTATATATTTATTTAATAGACTTAAAAGAGATCAGAATGGGTTAAGAGAGGGCATCAGTTGTATTGTATTTATAATAATAAGGATTATATGGGTTTTACACAGAAAGAAGAGTCACCCTCTGCCCCTTTCACACAGATATTCAACAGCTCCTCCACCGAATCTACATGCATTGTTTTTCAAAATGTACATAATATATATATGTTAAAATCAAATTATGCATACATACCTTCTGTCTCTGCATGGAATTTGCATCACACTGTCTCTGTAGAATCTGCATCAGCTTGGTTGTTTGGGCTTGCTTAATTTCCTACAGATTAAGCCAAAGGGAAAATGGAAAATAAAAAGGGAAAATGAACTCATAAAAAAGCACGCAGGAAAAATAATAAGCCCAAGGGAAAATGAAAATATTAAAAAGCACGCATGAAAAATAAAATACCAGACCAAAAAACAGCATGGCCATGCTGAAAATGTTAAAAAAAAAATTTAACAAAACAACAGAAAATCAAAAGCCTTTGGAAAAAAAAATGAAACCCACAGAAAACACGACAAACAGATGATAAAACTGCTCTTCCGTCCAGCGCTCCATCCAACCTCGCCTCTAATCAATGCTCCTCCCACGCTCAGTCTTCAATCCAGCCCCCACGTCGCCTCTAATCAATGCTCCTTCCACGCCCAACCTTCCATCCAGCCCCTACGTCGATGGAAATTAATGAATGAAGACTAAGGCAACAACATATGTCTTTTTAGGATTAAATTATACGTTTTCTTTATTTTATGGGCGCCCAGCCTTCCATCCATCGCCACGTCGATGGAAATTAATGAATGAAGACTAGGGCAACAACATATGTCTTTTTAGGATTAAATTATACGTTTTCTTTATTTTAGGGGCGCCCAGCCTTCCATCCATCGCCACGTCGATGGAAATTAATAATGAAGACTAGGGCAACAACATATGGCTTTTTACGATTAAATTATAAGTTTTCTTTATTTTATGGGTTTTTTTCATATAGTCGTTACCTATATACATTATCTTGCTCTCCTCGTATTTGAAAAAAAACTATACGATCCATCTTCCACTTAAGCCATTTGTAACCTCTATTGGTAACGTAAATAATTAGGGCAAGATAAAGACACATTTGTGCATAAATGAGGTTATTACCATCATAATTTGTGTCCATCCTTAAGGAGAAGGAGAAGAAACTAGAGGTAAACATAAGATAAAGACATCATTAGTGCATAAATGAGGTTATTACCATCATAATTTGTGTCCATTTTTAAGGAGAAGAAAATAGAGGTAATGAGGAGTGTATTAAAATTTGAAAAACTTATATGTGTCTAAGAAGATACTTAAATGAGAAGATACATTTAAAGATGTCACTTTGACACTTAAACATGGAGTTGTGATTGAGAATCATATATTGTTTTTTGTACCTTCTTGCATCATCCCTCTACTAGTGCAATGATGGTGGTTGTTGAAAATAAGAAATAAAATATTTGTCTAAGCATTGTTCCCATATCTTTAGAGGACATGTTAGTGCTTGTTTCCATGGTCGTTGATATGTGCATGTTCACTTGAAAAATTAACATAGGTTTCTTAGAATCTCTTAAATAAAAGTACTATGAGGATGTAGGTTGTCAATGCTTGATTGTAATTGTATCAGGGAAATATCAATTTGCATATGACTAAGTTGTTGGGAAATATAAAGAAGTCGAGGTTCCAACTATTCAAATCACAAGTGGTGTAGCTACTTGTGTGTAGTTCAAATGGAAAAATGTCAACAGATAGAAAAGAATTTTGCAGTTGAGGGAGGGAAAGATCAATCCTCGCATCACTAGGTCGTTAAGTAATAGAGATAAGTTGAGATTCCAACTATTAAAAACCCAAAGTGGTGTAGCCATTTCTTGACAATTGAAAGGGAAAAGCATCAACATGCAAAAGAGCATTGATAAATGAAGGTCGCATTATTCTTTAGTATCTTTTGACAATGGTACTTCAATTGTTGCTTGGATGTTATTTGCTCGAACTAGTTGTCACTAACGTTGTTGGGAATTTGGATAGTTTTATGCAAACAGACACTCAGTTCAAGTCCACCCAAGTTAGTTGCATTATTCTACATTGTCGAGTTTACTAGGGATGTCATCCACAAATGTGAAGAATAATTCCTTTGGGTTTCCCCGAGTCCCAAAGATTCTCTCTCTCTCTCTCTCTCTCTCTCTCTCTCTCTCTCTCTCATACACACACATAATGACAAAAAATAAAATCAGTTTATCTATTGAGATGTGGTCTAGTAGTTGGAATGGGGCAATATCATGCAAACAACCTAGGTTCAAACCTGATCCATAATTGAGGGGCTCATAGCCCACTCGCTTCACCAACACAGATACTTGTGAAAAAAATTTATTCCTAGACTCTATCTCAATTCTATCTTTGAGATGTGCATATCTGTAATACCCATGTTTCCCTCGTATGTAATTAATCATGTTTAATGATTTCCATGCCATGACATATAAACATTGTAATTGTATTATTGATTGATTGAAAAATGTCAACTAGCTGACTAATGGGTGAAGCCTTAAAATGTATTGGCCATGATACCACCGGAGGAAAGAATGAAGGAACCTATTGAGGGGGTTCATTATACTAAGATGATCCAAGCCTCTTTGTTGAGATATTCAATTTAGAAATAATAAGTTATTTCCTTTCCTAATTTCAAGACAAATCAATTAATGAGAGGGGATGGTAGTTGAACAACCAACCAAACCAATGAATGGAAGAGTGGAAGAATTGGCTAAGATAGCAGAAACTGTCAGCCAAAGGTATAACAGAGTACCAATTATGCAGCCTAGATTGACCCCCATGAGTTCCTTCTGACAGAAGGAAAGAAGGAAAGGTCAAGAACCTTCATGGGAGATGGAGAGAAGACACACGGGAGTATGCAAATGAAAGGAGGAGAACGTGCAAGAGAGTTGGGGAGAGGAAAAATAAGAGCTCGAGGTTCTGAGTTTTAGCGAGGGTAGACAAACCTGAAATCTTGGTCTAAGAGAAAGACCTGTAGGAAAGGAAATATTGTGAGGGAAGCAATAGTAGAAAACCATGGAAGCATGGTTGTACAAGCTGGCCTGAGAATCCAAGAACCCGACCTGAGGAGGTCGTGAGCTTGATGTAGAGGGGCATCTGATAAACCTCAAAGAGCCATGAGCTAGGTGGGTGTGAGGGATTCACTACTAGTGGTAATGTGAAGAAGAATGGTCTTCTCTTACCAAAATTGCCTCGAAAACCTGAGAAATATTTCCCTAGTGGTATCATGGCTTGGCACAGGGGAGGCCAGAGTATTGAGAATGAATTCATATGAGCCTATGGTTGGGTGGAAAGGCATACACCCATAGTCATTTAGTTGGCTATAATCTTTCATACAAACACGTAATTTTATGCTCTGTGTGTAGAGTGAAATGAATGATTGTTGTTTGTAATTGCTCTTAAATGTGCATGTTTGTAAATGAACTGAATGGTTGTAACTTGTGATGCAGTCATGGTAATGATGCTTGTTTCATTGGTGAATCTTTGCATTTGAATGATTGTAGGATGGAAAGAATGGTGCATTCCTTGCACAACTAAGTATGAACATATTGTAATGTTCTAAGATAAAGAAAATGAACTTGATTCTATGGTTCATGTGAGCACATTGATATATCCATTGTTGTAATGGGTTTCCTATGAGAGGAAGCTAGAATTATAAGTTAATAATTGAGTGTAAAACGTTGAGTGAAATGAGGTGATATAACCCTCCTTCACTATCGAATGAATTTATTGAGAGGCCATAGAAGGCCAATAACCATTTGTTTTCCCCCTTTGATAAATTGGAAAGGTCGCAAGACTTTGAATCCTCTTTTGAGTGCCAGGTAGCAAGTTTACGGCTCACTGGTAAATGCATTTGTAATAACCGTATTAATTTAAACATCAATTTATTCCATAAATTGAAACAGTAACTTCTACTTGAATGAAGAAAACTCAATAATTTCTTTTAATTCAGCACATACGCATGTTAAATTTATCAACGAATAATAATTTCATAACAGAATAAAACAATTTTACCTCTTCCTGATGCTAATTTCTCCGTCGACCCGGTTGTCCAACCCGCTGCTTTGTTGTTGCCTAATGCGCTGCCCAACTCTGCCCAAACCTTGTTTCCACCCTGCCAACTAGGACAGCTTCCCAGCTCCAGGATACCATATGGATATCCTGGCCCCCATGCCCAAAACCCCCAGCAAACCGGTGCCCCCTGTACTAATCCTTCCCGACTACAGAACTCAAACTCCCCTGCGCAAATCCAAGAGAACCCTCCCAAAAAAAATCAAGTAGAATGATAATCCCCCTTCTTTCGTAAACCTCCTCTGCTCATATCCCTCCTTCACCTCCCTTTCTCCTCATTTATTTCCTTATCCATTCATTCATTTTCTTATCTGTTTATTAATGCTTCTTATCCGATTATTAATGCTCCTTATCCCCGCTGTATACGTAATCCTTTAATTTAAACAATTAAATTTATTAACCCTTTTAAATTTATTACCCTGTTCATTCAATGTGACAGGTAATTAATTAAATTAATTAATTAATCAAAATTATAACAATTAATTAATTAATTAATATTATTATGCCAATCTTTGTTTAGTTAAAACCATGTTAAGACAATTAATCACCTAATTAATTTTTACTTAATAATCCCTAAACATATATTCAACTAGGGTTTTTACATACACCCACCCTTCAGGAAACTTCGTCCCGAAGTTAAGGTATCTTATGGTCAAAGGAAAAGAAACATGGTTCACACATTCATAACAATTAACCAATATTGACAGTAAGTAAGTCAAGAAAACTCATACATACTAGTGTATATGTACAAGAAATGCATGTGTAGCTAGTACATACAAGTCTCGTGCATGTACTAATAATCAAAACTATCATCCTTTAGTAATTTATGTATGCATTCAATCCAGTCAGCAAGACTAGTCTTTTATAAAAGACAACAACCAATCAATTGTTTGAGAAATCCTTTAATTACTATTATCCAGTTCAACAATTTTATTTAGACAACTGTGGTTTAGTTACGTAATGATGAATATTCATATATACACATTTCCTTTTTTTTTTAAGGGAAAACATTAAATTCCACCATAGAAAAATCTCCCTACCTTCTCAACTATTTCTACTCATCCTTCCTCCCTAACCTACTTCCATCTCCATTCCTATCCTTCCTCTGCTAGACTATCTTGGAGCGTCAACTATATTGA